>JAHBCN010022004.1:0-13819 GCA_019359885.1 Listronotus oregonensis | reverse complement strand
ATATATATATTTTTTTAAATTAATATATTAGTTGGGTACAAAAGTCTTTTTTTTTTAAAATTATAGTATTAATATTTTCTATGTTATTTAAATAAAAGAGGGTATTTGGCAACATTATAGGGAATTTTTAATTCATAGGCGCATTTTAAATATTGGCTTACGTTTGATAAAATATCTACCCCACCGGTTATTGTTGTAATTAAAAAAAGTATTGTGTAGGTCTCTGCATTACCCAAAAAGTATTTTTTTTTAATATAATAAAATAATTTTATAAAAGCTTGAATATGACAGTTAGTAAAGTCTCATAGATAGATAAATGTATTTTTTTTTATAAATCCCAAAGTATATCCGTTAGTCGCAGAGATTTTGCGAGATTTTATTTGACATTTTCACTTCTATTTAACTGGTGTCAGATGGTTGATGATCGACAGGTCGCTATTTTGTACCTGCATAAAAGAATAATATTTATTATCACCTTCCAATAAATCTGTGTAAAATTTTGAGACCTAATTTTAAAATTATTACTTGTAATACTAATGAAGCAAACCACATAACTAAACTTTAGGGACCGTATTTACCTGGTGCCCTTAAATAATGACGTAGTGGTATCTGTCTGTTTTTTTTTGAAGGGCTATAGACCGTATCTGCTAAACTGGGCAGCTAGGCGAGTGCAGTATTCAAGTCAAGGGACTCGTATTGATTTTGACTACTAATTGTACTATTCGTATACTTTGAACTACATCTTTACTTTCGGAACTCTTTTTTGTATTTAAATACCTTAATATGAATATACTCTTTTTGCCATTCTGAAGTTTGTAGATACCTAGTAGGTATTCAAGTCTGTACTCGAATCAGCTTAACTCGGCCCATCACTAGGCTACACCAAAAATTCTTTTTGTATAATCGGGACTATCACGGTGGATATCCGCCATTGTTATGTGTGCGTTAGTATTGTTTTACAGATTTGGTAGGTAAATTACGTGAAATATTGATAATTAACTGCTACATATTTTAAAGGGTTAAAATAGTAGAACATAGGTTAAGTTGTACAATAATGTTTTAAAACTTCATGTTTATTATCAATAATTTCCTATTATAATATTAAGTTGGGCTATCAAAAGTATTGTACTGTGAACAAAGCACTAACTTAAGAGTCCATTCGCGTCGAGAAAATTGGATCCAATTTGGGGTTCGGGGCGTAATGTTTTTCTCAAAAACGGTATAAGTTATCGATAATTTTTTAAAAACTATATAAAAGCCAACACTTAAATCTAGGCTTCTGCTGTAATAGTTTTTTAAATTTGGATTTAGTTTTTCATACTTTCTTGAGTGAAATCGGTTATGTTTAGATACTATTTTTTCTTAACTTGACTCATATTTCAAAAATCCGTTACAGCAGAGGCATAGATTATTTCCTTACCTTTAAAATAGTGTATAATTTATGTCATTAAAGTGAAAAATAGTTACCGAAAAACGTTATCTCCTGTAGGCTTGCAATCGGAAACAACATCGCATCGATACACCGAATTTGGAAGAACCTAAATAAAATATAATATTTTTAATGCGGCTATACGAAAATTGTGGTAGTGGGAGTTTGTTAGTCTCCGCCCACCGTCTCCGCGTCCTTTCGCTCGACCCCTAAGGTGTAGCGTAAATGCACTTTTAAATTTATAAAGAAAAAATATTTCTCTGGTCAAGTATCTTAAGAATTACAATTGACTAGTATCAATGCGGATCATTCTATATTTTTCTTATTTTAGTTTAATTCATAAATCGCAGTATTTTAAATGGACCATATATTTAGCGCTGTTCTAAATAAGATCGAATACGCTCTATTAAAAGTTAAAGGTTCTCAATGCTTAAAAAAATTTTTTGGAGGAGACTGTACAGACAACACATAAGGTCTGTTCGTTATTTAGTTATATTTTACACTATTTTGCTCTTTTTTTGGATCCACCTAGTTCTAAAATACACCTTTCATAAGAGCGATTACGTAAAAAAGAATAAAATAGTGTACACTATTTCTTAATAACAAACAGAACTATGTAAACTTTCAAAAATCAATATCTCTTTACCAAAACTATTAAAAAAAATTTTTTTGTGCTTTAAATTAAATTTCATTGTTTATTTAAAAAAAATCGTTTTCGAGATATTCCAAAATGAATGCATGGCTTTTATACATTACAGATATCGACAATGCTAATTATGCACAATTTACTTGTTAGTATCTCGCTATAAAGATAAAAAATTTCGTTTTTTTTTTCAATTAAATAAAAGGCACTTTTATTAACCTTATATCTTAATTTCATTTAATTCTTAAGAAAAGCCGTTTTACAAGTGGACTATCTTAATTTACAGTCTTGTGTCTTGTGAATAATTAAAATTATTTGTTAAAACTATCGTTATCGACAACTTTAATAAAGCAAAAAACTCAAAACCATAACGTTAGATTTGAAAAGAAATTTTCCTCTTAAAAAATGTTATTTTCAAGTAATTAAGTAACAATATAACTATTTTTATTACACACTTTTATTGATTTTAGTATAATAACTCATATCTCTGCAAATCCTAATATAATCGCCAGCCAGTGATATTTGCAATAATCCTGTGATCCTATATTTTACATGTGCCTATAGACGATACATACAAAACTAGGATTTGATTTTACCAAAAGATTATTAGCGCAATACGTTTGCAATTCAAAATTCATTTGTTTATCAGTGGATTTTGCAATTGGATTTCAAACCAATGGCTTTTAGATATACAAAATTATCATTAATATATAACCGCTTGTCAAAATACTTAAATAAAATAATAATTCATTATTTAAGAAATATCAAAAAAATAAAAAATAAGCAATAATGTATCACCTTACTTGGAAGAGAAAACTACTGTAGTGACAAAAAGCTTAATAAGCTATTTGTCACCATTGAAAATAAGCTTTAAATTGTGGTCATCCTATCAGATAATAGTATAAAGAAGCATATTTCTCCATAATATAAAGTAAAATATGCATATTTATTGCAGAATATACGTTTTAAAATTCAAATGTTTTAAAAATTAATTTAGCGACTGGAACGCTCTGTAACTGCTGACAACTTTGGTGACGTCACTTGCAAGTAAATAAATGTCACAAGCTTTGTGTTGAGTGTTTTCAGGTGTTATTTTTGATCTTTTAACTATCTTAATACCTGTTTCTTGACCATTTTATAAAAAAAATATATTTCATGTAACATATTTATCCGTTTTGTACCTCAAAATGGACATAACTTTTGTGCAAGCCGATAACCTACCTGAGATGGACGCATTTATGATTGTGCGTTTCTTTAAAAATAACGCTGACTACTATGCTGCATTTCGAAAGGTGCCCCTGAAGTCAGCAGCGCCTGTTTCACGGGGATGGGCTAATCCATCCCGAACAAACAGGTGCTTAGAAAGGGTTCCCTGAATCCAAACAGAAGGCGGACAGAACCGCCTTTATGGGAAAAAGGGTTCCCTGGCCTTAAACAGAAAGCGGATAGGACCGTTTTCATAGGGTAAGGCCGGAGATGCGGCCTCAGAAAGAACATCTGGTTCCTGTAACAAGGACCTGGTAGCTACCCACGTCACTAGACCGGGAGAGGTGGGCATGACGGATCTAATCGTCTGCTCGTCATACTCCCCAGGAGACAGGGACACCAGGATACATCAGAGCACATTGTGCTCGTGTCCGGTAGCGACACGAGTAAGAGGAGATGTAAGAACTCTCTCCCAATCTGGTATCGGATTCATTAGAAGTCCGATCTTATTGGGAGAAATATAAAAGGGTGTGAGCCCGATAGATCAAGCGGTCGCAGTGGAGGGCGTAAAAAGTCCACTCACTTTAAACCTACCTACTATCCTGCAGAACTCAAAAATGTAAAAACAGCTGTGTAAGTACCTCTAAAAATATTTATTTACGTTTTTATTATTCAGTATTTCTTAAAATTTTATTGTAGGTTATGTTTATGGAGTGTAGAAATATAAGGAGTACCACCTCTTATGGGCGACGAATTGAAAAAGTGACCATTTTGTATTTCGTGTAATTTATTATATCAGTTTCCATCATTAATACCGTTAAGTATAAAAAGAGAATGTACTTACTTGCTAGGTATTTAACTTCTAGAACAAACAAAATCATTCTAATCCAAAAGTTAGGTTATACCTTAAAGTGTTTATAAGTTATCTAAAGGCAATATTTTGTTGTATATAAATCGGTAGGTATTAAAAGCCGGATATTTGTATACTTACATTAAAGTAATATCTTCACACATAAAAACATTTGAATGCGATACAAAGGTGTTTGTATCTCTTCGAGCTAATTGTAACCACTTTTTTTCGCCTTTTAGGATTTGTTGGAACAGACATATACAGTTTTTGTGGTGTTTTCAAAGAAGTATTGGCACATCGTGGCACTACACACCATTTATATACCATTTTAGCCAATAAATTGAAAAATTATTAACAAAATTTACTGAAGTTGCACTCGTTGTTAACTTATTTACTTGCAAATAACGTCACGCGAAAAATATGTCGACGTCATTACAGAGACAGCGCTTTTAGCTAGCGAATTTTACAATTTAAACTTATATGGGTTTTATTGGAAATACAGCAGATTTTTCAGAAATATAAAATCTATTGTGTTTGTTAGGTTCCAAAGAATAATTTAAAACGATTTTTTAAAATCAGTCAAATAGCCTATTACTAGACAAGTACTGAACGCAAAATTCAGTGTCAAATGACCAACCCTGTTTAAGATACGCATTTAAAAAAAAGTTATTTGGCTCTAATGAGTTAATGGTAAGTTTAGAATAAATGTCATTATAGAGTTTTAACATATTATAGGTCTGTTTATTATTACGAAATGGTGTATACCGTTTTACACCTTTTTACGTAAAGCGCTCTTATTGATTATTATTTATTAGTATTTTGGGACTAGATGTCTACACAAAGTGGAAAATAGTGTGAAATATTTTTAAGTAAGAAACAGACTATATAAAATTTGGCTTTAAGGTGGTGCATTAAAATATTTCTATTATACGTAATGTTGATATTACAGACTTTTTAAAATCTTGAAAGTGTCACATGTCTGTACTTTTACATTTTACTGGGACGGCAATATATATGCCTGCCTAGGCAGGAAAATGCATTTCCGTCCCCATTTCCCGGCTCGTTTTTTTGTTTATTTCCAAAATTATTTAAATTTTTTACTTTTAATGCTGATCTCACACATATCATAATAAAACCTCAGCATTTTTAAAACTTATATTAATGTAATGTATTACGTGGACATTATTTAATCTACAAGAAATTTACATATTTACATTTATTGTTAAATACGCATTGTTATTCATTATAGAAATCTAGAGACCATCCTGCTTAAGTTGTGTTTGGTTTCAAACTATTATTTCGGAATTTCTTAATGTGTTGTACTGGACAACTAAACACTTCTGGAAGTAAATATAGCATCAGGGCAGTCTTACTTTTGTTTTGTCAAAGATGACTCTATGTTAACTTTAGCAAGCATACTCGATTTCCATCCTCCCAGTTTTTTCAGTTGCATTACATCAGCCTCATTGCCAGCCAGTAAGGTTGCGGAAGTACATCGTGTAAAACTTTCTTTATTTGAATGCTTTAAAAAAGTTGCTATTTTCTCTAAATTATATATATATATATATATATATATATATATATATATATATATATATATATATATATATATATATATATATATATATATATATATATATATATAAATTTTATTTTAAAGACCCATATCTGTGTCAAGTAGCCATAAAATGTATTTAATCGTTTTTTGTACGTTAAAGCTTTTCCAAATGGAAACTTAGCAAAATCCTATTTATTGTCATATATTATTGTTTTAAATGGAAAAAGCCTTGCTTTGCCATAAAATAAATAGGTAAAGAAAATATACACCTTTAAAAACCCTTTCCTTTGCCTCACCCATAGTTATAAAAGAAATGCAGACCGTTATTAAAGTCCCTTTTCAGACGCTTGCTGATTATCGCCAATTTCAGACGTTCCCGTTCTTGTTAGACCTTGTTTTTGTTTACTTTCAAAGACACCTATATTGCTTAGCCAGACTTTTTTATTTTCAAGGCAAGTAATATTTTTTGCAGGCTTTGTAATAATGGGAACCGTGCTTTGTAAATCACTGACCCGTATGTTTCCTTCTCTTTAATAGATTAGCAGTGTTTTAAATAACGATGGCTTAAAATAACCTGCAAAATTGTTCGTCTGTATATTTATAATTTCCTTTGTTTTTTGGGAGTTAACAAGTTTCATTAAGGTTAGCACCAATCACTTGATACAAGATTATTAAGATTGTTGTTTATTAAAATTAATTACTTTGTTACATGTATGCCGATGCCACCCATAAGGTAGCAATGAGGCTTTTATAATTTTGTTTTTGTATTTATTTTATAATATATAAAAAATAAAATTAATTCAATAATCGAATGGAAGACCATAGCTTGCTATTTAAGCCTAACTTTAAATTCTAAATAACTTTTGTATAACAATTACCTTATATTTTTTGAAGTAAGGTACTTTACTAATAGGGTGTTTTAATTTTTTTTGACTTACCCTGTATAATATTTTAGCTATAATAAAATTAAGTGCTGCTAATATTATTGGGATTATGCCAAATATTTATTTAAAAAAATGGTGATTACCCTTTAAGAATGGAGAACATTTTTTAGTTTTAAAATGTTTTTATCATTATTTTATATTCCTGTAGAACAAAAATTTCAAAGACAATCTGGTAGGTGAGTTTTGAGTACCACTTAAACACATTTAACCTCAGATGATTCGCAATAGTAGTTTTTGAGATTTTTTTTGTAAATACAAAAACAATCTAAGTAAATGTTAATATTTTAAAACTGAAATTAAACAAGTTTCACGATTACTTAAAAAGCAAATTTTTAAGTAAAAATCTGCCAAATAGGGACAAGGGCCGATTTCCCATTCTTACCCGGCTACAGCCTTTAGAAAATTGAAAGAAAAACATTTAGGTACAAATATTAATTTGTACTTTACTGTACGCAAAATAAAAGAAAGCAGAAAAAGTAGCTTGTTAATATTAAAAAAAAATAATTAAAATGAAATACATCTGTCCCAAAGAGGTTGTGAAAGGTAAATTTTTGTTTAACAAAGAGAGAACAACGAATATACTTATTTTGATTTATTCTATTACTATTGCAGGTGGTTTAAAAGTATTTTTTAAAGTATTTATTTAATACAGAGTAATTTAAAACTTCATTAGAACAATCTGCGTAACAACCCAAAAACTTAAAACCATTTTTGTACCGAATTGGTATTTAACGAGTAAGGATTTTTTTATTTAAGTATTATTTTTTGTTTAGTTTATATATTATATTTTATGCGAATTTTATTAAAGGTTTTTTTATTTAAATATTTAAATGATGTTTACCGCACTAAAGTAAATTAAAAAAAAAAAAATTGTAAAATTAACTTAATTTTTCAGTTTGCGACAAGAAACAATACAATTGTAGCAGCAATTGTATTTCGCGTGGATAAATTTGCTGTTGTAGAACAACAATTTTTTTACTTGTAATACCTAAGGATGTGTAAATACTTTCCTTTTAAACTTTAAAAAATGCCATTATCCCTATCTTATGTTGGGTAAAATAGATAGCCATACTGGTCGCATGTATATTTTTATTGTATTTTTGACTTTTTCTTTTTTTAATAGATATTATTAAAACTGTGTTCTTAATTGGGTTAAGATAAAAAAAAAATGTTTATACGAATTTAATACCTTAAGGCAATCTTGAGAAAATACCTAATAATTGGGGTAATAATCACTGTTTTTTTTTTGACCTATAAAAGAAATAAATAAATGAATGAGCCGCCGGCATCAACCTGACAAAAAAAAACAACAGTAGTAGTGTGTTTGTTGTCTGTTTTGCATACATACGCATAACAAGCGTAATAAAAGCAATTCGTTTTGTTTTATGGTGTTTCGCTAAATGTATTTTGACTGTGTATTTAGAGCGCGAGTTCATGCATGACTTGTAAAAAATAAACAGAACAAAAAAACCGGAACGTTTGGCTATTTAGCATTCGTCCGAAATGGTCTTTAAATTAAATTCTGAACAAACCTAAAGGATTTTATTTTATTAAATATATTTTTTATGTATTTATAACTTGCTTTAAGCAATATACATTTTAACAGGATGTCCAAAATGTACAGGTTGGGCCAAATCCGACGCTTTTAATAGAAAACTCATTGGCCCGTTTGCGAGACTAAAATTTCAAGCCAAACTTACTGATGAAAACCACAATTTGTCGTTTACTCGCTACAGCGTGGTTTTTAATTTCCTGCGTTTTCTTTAATCCTTTCTAACTTTTTTGTTTAAATATATTACTTTATTCTGTAAAAACACTTTTACAGCAGCTTTATATGCAGATGTCAGATATGCTTTTCGTTTTTTTCAAGTAAGGGAATTTTTTATTTTTTTCTATTAAATTTTATATAGGACACCCGGTATATTTTTACAGGTTTAGAATAGTCAAAAGTTACCTTTTCAAAAATGTATCACATTTTGTATTTCTTTTAAGACGTATGTGAGATAAATTGTATACTATATTATTTATTATTGTCTTAGGGTAGAAAGTATGCCATGAAATATGTTAGATGTTTAAATTCAAACATTTTTAATTTAACTTATAAATTTAAATAACTGCATTAACTACAATAGCGTAAAACGACCTACATAAATATAAATTTAATAACATGAATAAAATGAACCAATTTAACCTGTAGATGTGTTATTCTAAGAAGTTTGTGATCAAGTTTTAATAAGACGTTAATATTTCATATAACAGTAAACAACTATTATAACATATGCATGTAGTACACAAGTAATCAACCAAGAAGCTTACCGTCTGAAGATGCCAACCACTCGTGCTGGCGAAACGTCAAGAAGACCAAATCACCGACGACGGCCTAACGACCCAAACAACAGTAGTCTAAATTCTAATAACTTTTTTATAAACGTTTTGTCATAAATAATATAAAAGTTTGTTTTGACTGGTATATTTATAATTTTCAAAAAAAAAAATGGATGGTGTATCTTTTAAAATCTCTTTTTTTATTTTGATCAAAAATTTTATTTCTTAATTCTTTTTGAAATACTTTTTACAACTCCTTTTTTTACCATAATTGGGTGATTAGAGTTTAAATTTGTATGTATGTGTAGGTTTTCTGTAAATTTAAATTTTAAAATTATCTATATTATCAGAATATCAAGAAAAGAAAGTTCTGAGTTTGTTTCTTTTTCTAAAATAAAATGAAGAATGAGTTTTTGTGTATTAATGTTTGTTAAAAAATATTTAGAAGATGTTCGTCATGTTAATAAATAGAAAAAATATCAACTATTTATCTCCAACAAACGAAATTTCTATTATGATAATTTTGTTTAAAATTAAATTTAAAGTGTTACATAAAAATATTACTTAATAATGGGGATAAAGGTAAACCCATGGCCATGCCAGAAGTTTGTTTTTAAAAGTCAGTGTTATATTGAAAATATGTTGTTTATACGCAAAAAGTTATTAATTCAAGAATATACTTCATGTTTAATTTGGGTCTTTTACCAAGTTAAACATCGTATTCTAATTTATTTCTAACAATATTTAATATTTAATTGACAGGAAAATTTGTAAATAAACTAACAATATCAAAACTTACCAGGGTGTTATTACGGCCTATGTCAAGAAGTGTTGATTTTTTCAAGAAATGTTGAGAATTTTTAATGTATAAGTCAGTTTTGTTTACTAAATGATCTAAAATAGTAAGTAGAATTTTTGCTAATAAATGTGTAGGTGAGTTTATACAACTAACTATGGGACGTAATGTTGTATCAGGTTTGTGTATTTTTAATACTCCATAAAAGTATGAAGTTTTACTGTTATGAGGTGTTAGTGTAAATTTTTCTTTATCTGTAAAGTTGTTGTTCTTTTAATATTATATAATTGTCTTTCAATGTTTTTAGTTGGGTCATTGTTTATTTTTGGATAATTACAATTATTAAAAAATATATTTTATAACGAAGCGTACATGAGTTTTTAAATTTTTCGTTTTTTTGTGGTTTTTTTCTTTTGTCTGGCAATCTGCCTGTTTATAGGAGTCAATAGAACAAAGCACACTTAGTTTGCTATACCCCGGGACCAGGACCGAAGTGATCTATAAAACATATTTATAATTTACTTGTCATTTTAGGAAGTCTCCAGAACTTGCCGAAAATATCAATAAATTTTCTTGTGTTGTGTAGAGAACTCGTCTTAGTCGCTTCAATCACGGCTCGTTACATAGCATACTTCACACAAACTACGGCAACAAAATGCGGGCCACCACACACGATTTGGCACTATAATTTAGCTAGCTGGTACAATTTAACTAGCTATTTAGACCTATCTCACACATCACAAAGAGGACTTTAATACTTTATATAATAAACCGTGGTTTTTAAAATCTTGAAATAAAGTTAAACTTTCTAAAATCTATGGCCATACTAGTTTTTAAATTTATGCAAGCAAACTTAATGTAAAAAAAAATTCTTAAATTTTACCGTTTAAAAGGGATTCAAATTAGATAAAACTGTCAATTAGATGAGTACAGTGGGTACATACGATACCAAAAATAAGTTATACTTAAAAAATACTTTATTTCTTAAATATAAAATTACAAAGCATAAAATTATGTCCTATGAAAATTTATGAAACATTCATGCTTCGCACTTTGTACATATCCATCGCGCTCTAAACTGGCATACCCTGCAAAGAATTTTTTTGTCCAATTTTCTTAAAAAATAACCAAATCTATATTTTGTAACATTTGCTGGAACTATTTCGGAAGGCCGTTTTTTAAAAAGTGTTGATTGTCTAAAGCATCGTAGGTTATGTTGAGCAACGTTCCTTTGGAAAGCCAACAAATCCATTTTTTCACCTGGTACGTCAGCAGGCAAAGGCTCAGGCTGAAGATTATTATAATCGTTATCGGTTTGATAATCAATATCTAGCAAAATAATAACAACATCTATGTTATAATTAACTGACTGAGCTACATCATCTGAAACTGCCCCAAGGGTTCTAAAGCGTTTTTGATAAATTAATTGTTTATTTCCGATAGTCAATAAAAAACCCAGTGTACTTAAATGAGTACATTTCCATTTTACGCCGATTTGTTAACTTTACCAATTATCTTTTTAATGCATTATGCAAACTTGCCTTTAGTACATACCCGTTAAACTTTTGCACCAAACAGAACAACCAAAATAAATCAAATGATACAAAACAATACTAAAACCGATAAACGGAATCAACGCCCATCTTGATAGCTGCTTGGCAAATTACTGAGATAAGAGCCATTTATAAACTAAAATAAAAATCCACACAGGTAACTGCGTGGATTTTTAGCTAAAATATGAAAACTATTTATATTAAATAAAAAAAAAATAGGTTCCATTTACTACAATATGCTATAGCTTAAATTTACTAGAACAGATCCTTGCGACTCCATATTTGTCCAAATATGGTGGTTCAGTTTTCAAATGTTTTCAAAACGTATGTGTTTATTATTATTTTTTAAAGTGTAATTATTTTATTTTATAGGAATAAGTACTTTATGTCACTATTTTTTTATGTTTTTTTTGAAAATTTTATTGAAAAACTGTATCAAAATAGCACGTTATCAATATTACATATGGATAACAAGCATGTTATTACCAGCAATTTATATCATTGTATGGATATTGCGTTACATCTATTTTAACGAGTAAATTTAACTCAAAGCAAAAATTTACCGACTTGAAAAAAATAAATGAAACAATACAAAATGGATTATTTTTCCTTTTTCAGTGGGTACTGGATATCAAATCATATTTAAATTGGAAACGGTATTATCTCTGGTTTTATTTTGTTTGCGATTAACAACTTATTTTTAAAAAACACAATTTTTTGCATTAAAAAATAAATTATTAAAGATATTAACCCTATTTTTACAATAAAATGTTTTTTTTTAGTTTTTCTTTTAATATTTTAAGTAAAACTTGGGAAGCATAAAGCAGATTATTGTTATTTGTTGAATTTTCCTAAAGAAAATTTGTGATTTTTTATGATACGTTGCTAATGATAAATCCTGGATTATTGATTTTCTAATGTCTTAACCTATTAAAGATTTTTATTTTAAAACATTATATGGTTTTGGATTATAGTAATTTATAATAATAATATAAGGCTTTAAACGTAAAAAGCAATACGCTACACAATATCTGTGATTTTTAATTAGGTACTTTTTATATTTTGTTTTAAGATGAATAAATATTTATAATTTGTTACTTTATGACCAGCATTTAATAAAAAAATAATATAATATTTACTACCAAAAGCTTACTTAATATAAACATAAATTATACATAGTGTCCAAGAAAATATAAGAAATCTCCCGAATATAAAAAACACCTAAAAACAATAATTACAACTTTATAAAAATTTTTTTGTATGGTCCTTCTTTACGAAAATTTCCCAAAGGTTAAAACTAAGTTCTTTGGGGGATAATTTTTTTGAACCACCCAGTATATTTTAATTATATTTAAATAAAAATTTAATACTAAATAACCTACAAATTATTATGTTGGAATTATTTCAGCTGCGGGGGCGGATTGCTGTGACACTCATAACCCCATTTTTTACGCCCTGTGTTGATAAGAACTTTGGACAACGTTTTTAACAAGACCTTAAAATTGAGTACGCTTTATTTATATCCCTAATGTCACACTTTTAGTCCCCTAAGTTTTGTTGGGTTAAATATTTTATTAAAACTATTATGTTGGTGACAAGAGAAAATTCCTATTCTTTATATTCAACCCGAAAGAACTTAAGGACTTATAGTGTAAATAAGGTGACATTTTTTTGAACAGAAGAATGATGAATACCTAATTTTCAGTCAATTGTTAAAAATTTGTAAAATAAAAGTTGAAAAACTGTTATCAATAGAAAGAAAATCATGAGTTCATTCACAACACTTTTTTCGATGGTAATTTAAAGTTCTTTTTGGTATTACATCCTATTAAAATTAAATTGGAATACACCCGGTAGTTTAATAAATATCATGGGCGTATTTAAAAAGGGGGGAAGGGGGCAGCTGCCCCCTTTTCGTCATTGAAAGCTTGAAAATGGTTTAAAGTTTTTTAAATCTGAATTTCAAAATATTTTCGGTAAAAAATGGACGTTGAAAATATTAACTACTAAAAAAAAAAAAAAGTTTATTCTGAAATGGCAATAATAATCTAAATGTAAAAAAAGTATATTAAAAACTAAGTAAGCAGTAGGTGGTAGAGGAGCTTTTCCGCGGTATCACGCTACTTGCCCTTTAAAGGACTCGTGAAGTCTTAATCATTGTTTCGAGTGCTGGGAGGGTGAGAAAGTTTTCTTTCTTTCTTTTCCTTCTCTTTCTTTTTCTCTATCATAAAATTTGGAAAATAATAATGATGACACTCCCAAAGTAAAGATTCCGGAGGTAAAACACCCTCCAATCGGATCTCCGAGTGCACCCCTTCACTCAGGCCACCATGGAAATGTCTAAAATCATTTACTAATATATGTAGGCTTAACCTTTAACGTAAACTATGTTCACCATTATCTTCAATCTTCCCAAAGCCCACAATTTTCTTACCGAAACTCAAATAAGTTCCAAAATATGAAAACCAAACCCCCTTTTCCCAGGCTACGAACTCATTTATCTTTTCGACCCCAT
>JAHBCN010022003.1:0-13738 GCA_019359885.1 Listronotus oregonensis | reverse complement strand
TTTTTTTTTTCAGTTCTTGAAACAAATACTTGATTTTTTTTTTTTATTTAAAACAATATTCGGTTAGAAAGCCTAGACCTAGAGTGGCCAATAATAGCAATAATTAACAGCCAAAAAAAAGCTCGGTAATAAGATTAGCCAGGTCGTATAGAGTTCACCCAGCCTCACATCACATGTCCGACTTTCAATATATTTTGGAGGATTTCCAATATATTTTGGGGGACTGGTTTTCACGATACAGACGATACCCTCTTTATAAACGCTTGTACAGGTAATAAATTGATTCCATTAGTCCAGACTTGCCTGGACAAATTGTAACAGTTTTTTTACCTGTCTAGGCCACTTGCAGAAAATGGGCATACATTAAGGCCCCACCCCCACCTCCTGCAGGTCTTGCGGGAAAGAGGATAGGAGAAGACAGCCTTACACGTAATATACAACCGCAGTGCACTGACATACAAAAGACATATGCTGCTAGGAAGTCTACGGAGGGGATTTTCTCTTTCGCATGAACATCTTAATAGAAAATCTACTGGACCTTATAAAGAGAAGTGCACTTTTATAACAGGAAAAGGCAGCAAAACCAACCAACCAACCTGAGTATAGTAGCACACGTTTATACACTTAGGTTTAGGACAACAACTTCTGTTTGAAATTTCTTCAGACCTTATGTGGTTTAGTGTATTTCTCTTATTTAAGTTATTCTAATACTTTGTGCCATTTTATAAATAAGCCAAGTATCTTCTGTTTTAATTTTTGGTGATATCACCTGTATGAGCCAGAAGAAAAATATTTTCCCTTCAATTAAGTAAGTTAGTTTTTGGATGAAAAGTTTACGACCAAAAAAAAACGTTCGATTCTCACTGCAGTATTTGTACTAACTGTTTTGTAATTGGCTAAACTTTCAGAGAACCAGCTGACAACCCTAGAAAAATTGTACAGAACCCTAAACTTACCCTAAAAAAGTAAACAAATCTTTATATAAACCTAGTTTAAGATATCCTAATTTACCATCTGCTATTAGGCCTGTACTGCAGAGTGACAGTTCCTATAAATAAATATATACTAGATTCGAAAGAACCAGGGATGAGCGATATATCACTACCGGTGATTAAATCG
Source organism: Listronotus oregonensis (assembly GCA_019359885.1). NCBI lineage: Eukaryota > Metazoa > Arthropoda > Insecta > Coleoptera > Curculionidae > Listronotus > Listronotus oregonensis. Next base: position 12,619 of record JAHBCN010022003.1, on the reverse strand, counting down.
CCGTTATTGAAAAATCGCTGATAGCAAACGTTGACAAAAATATCAAATAACGGCGATTGACAGAAACAGCGATTTTTTAAAACATGCTAAATCGCGTCAACTAACATGCAACACAGCTAATCGCGTTGAGTGATATAGAGCGAAATGCAACGTATTTCACTGAACTATGAAGCAGAATTGCAGCTTTCTATATTACTATATATAGTTATTCCATATAGTTAACATAAAGAAGGTGCATTTAAAGGAGTAAGTATTTTACTTTATTTTTGCATTAAAAAAAACTAAGTTTCCTAGTCAGCAGCTCGAGTTTTACAGTTTATCATCAGTATAATGGGAGGCAGGCAAGTGAAATTAATATGCCATAGCAAAATGAATCACTCGAGAGCGCTAATAGCCGCAAATGATGAAAACACTAGTTTGACGTAGTGCAAAAAGTCGCGATCGCGATAACGCTTTTAAATCGCAGTTATTTAAAAATCGCGATCGCCGATAACGGCGTTATGCAAATATCGCTATTTAGCTCATGCCTAGAAAGAACTCTGTCAGGGACGACGAGTCGGCAACCTCAGAGGACCACACTTTCTTAACGAACCTTCTATAATAGTACAAAACCACACAGAATACCACACACTAAATAGGTAAATCTAATAGGAGCCCTGGATTTATCAAAAAGAAAGGCAAAATTGTTATTATTTGTATCTTACTTCCTATTAGTAGTAGCAAAGAACAAAGCAAGTTTAAGATACCCTAGTTTACCATCTAATATTTAAAATGAAACCCATGGTAATACCCAAGAGGATTCTTTATTTTAGTTCCTACAGATATAAAAAGTGGAAGTTTTTAAAAACGACTTAATAAGTAAACATTTTTATTTGATTTTCTATCCTTAACGTTATGGCGTGTGTCTTCCTTTGTAATATGCCGCAGACGCCTTGCTGCCATATTTCAGTGCATAAGTCTTTAAGTGCTCTAAAATATTTGAAACTTTTTCCATTATATTACATGTAACTGCACTCAGCATTTTTCTAAATTATTTAGATTTTAAAATTGCACATTTAAAATTATTTTTAAATCTGCATTTGCCACAGTATTTTCCGCACTTCTTATAGTCATTTTGTAAAATCTGCGTCACCCAGGAGGTGCTGCCCCCATAAATAAATAAAGTTTTATATAAAACGATCGATATGTTCAAAGCGACAATAATAAATCCTTACAACTCGGGAGGCCACGATTTTACAAAAGTGTGTAAATAATATACAGTGGCGGCCATAGGCGTGCGCAGGGTAAAGCTGGTGTGGGTGCCGAGATAATAATAATAATAATAATAATAATAATAATAATAATAATAATAATAATAATAATAATAATAATAAAGAAAGACTTGTAAACATCAATATCAAGACCTACATAAAGCCTCAAAATATCGCACAAGCGAACAATGCACTTCGAGACAGATTTTCAGAACATACAGATATATTGGCACTTAACAACGCTGTTTATGAGGCTGCGAAACAACTTATTCCTAACAACCGCTCAGACAGCTTTCACCAAACCCCCTCAAAAGACCGAACGCCGAATACAGCAAATAGCCAAGAAAATAGATTTGACGCGGCAAGAGGCATCACGTATACAAAGTGTATTAGAATATATATATCATCCAACAGACCTTTCACTGGAAAAATCAGGAAAATAGCTTTAAAGCTACGCCAAAAACACCATACATCAAACAGCGTTGCCTAGACCGCATACGATCCTTGGGTGTTATAAATAACAGCTTAAAGAAAAAGGCTAGAGGGATAAGAGACACAAATAAATTCGTAACTAGGCCTTCTAGCTTTCTCGCAGACTCAACACCAACAATTGAAAATCCGCCATCAGCAAATGTCGTGGAACAGTTCTGGAAGGAGTTTACGAATCTCAAAGCCATTAGAACGAGATACCCAGCATTGACTAACTTTAGAGCCTATTGGTGGAAACAGCTTGACCAGCATGAGGTACGCCAATCACGCCGGAGGATGAAAAGTGCCCTAGATGGTGAAGAAACTATTCTGCACCTGGTCCGGATGGTATCAACAACTACTGGTGGAAAAATTTCCCAGTACACATCCACATTTAGCCAGAATCTTTGATTCTTGGCCAACGGGGACACGCCAATTCCTGAGTGGTTTGTTGAAGGCCGAACCATATTGATCCCAAAAAAAGGGGGATTTAAAACTACCCAAAAACTATAGACCGATCACTTGCCTCAATACTTGCTACAAGGCTTTCACCAGAATTTTATATTCTAGAACTTGGGGCAGTTGATCCCATACTTTCTGATGAGGGGAGCAGCGAGGAGGGGAAAAAAGGAATCAATGGTTGCAAAGAAAATTCCTAATCGATAGATGATTACACAAGACTCAATCCAATACAAACGCAACCTGAATATGGCTTGGGTTGACTACAAAAAAAACGTTTGACACAACATCTCACGAATTACTGTTGCATTTGCTTAAAGATCTTAAGGTTCCTCTTAACTAATTGATGCATTGAGCGACTGATGTCACTTTGGAAATCAAGGTTTTATAACATCTGGGGCACAAAAAAATTATTACCGAACCCATAACTTTAAAAGGGGCGTATTTCAGGGTGACTCACTCAGTCCTTTGCTATTTTGTATTTCGCTGCTTCCCGTGTCCGTGTCTCTTCGAAAGACACGCGGATATTGCGGGGCACCTGGAAGACGTGAGCATAAGGTAACCCATCTGTTTTATATGTATGACCTAAAACTGTACGCAACTAGCGAGCGAGACCTACAACAGTCTCTTAAAGTGGTTCACGAATACACCAGAGATGTTGGAATGGAGTTCGGCCTCGACAAGTGTGCAAAACTTAAGCTAAATAAAGGCCGGTTCGGAAACGATTTAGAAGCTGACCAGCTTGCCGATAGCGCGCTACTTCGCCCTCTACAAAACAACGAGAATTATCGATATTTAGGAATCGACCAAAACCGGACTCAAGATGTTAGAGCTGTGAAGACCGAGCTTAGAGGCAATTACAGGCGACGTTTAGGGAGAATTTGGGAATCCGAACTATCCGGAATAAATAAGGTCCTTGCTACGAACATGCTAGCAGTGCCTGTATTGCTTTACTCTTTTGGAGTGGTTAAGTGGACGCGAGAGGAACTGCGCGGGCTGGACGTCAGCACACGATAAATGATGCATCTTCACCGTAGCATCCACCCGCGCTCATCAACATCCCGTATTTACCTCCCCAGCCACCGGGGAGGTCGTGGCTTTTAAGCAGGAATGTTGCAGATCGACTGGTTTTGAGTCTTGCTTGTCAAGTTGCCAATAGTACCGATCCGCTGATGCAACTAGTAAGAGCACACGAACAGCTAATGTTGGAGCTTTTTTTATTTAAAGGGAGCGGAGCGAGCAGCGGAAAATTCGGTCTCAGATTGCAATAGATCCAAACGACGACCAGTCACTTGTAAGGCTTGAGTCTAAAGCCGTAAGAACTGAGTTAAAAGAGCAGAACAGCAGATGCTTTTAGAAGATCACATTAATAGGCCGCAACACGGAGTATTTTACCGAAACATAGAAAGACTCAATCTATCTCGAAACCTCACGTTTGGGTTTTTGAAATCTGCTGAGCTCAAGTCTGAGACCGAGGATTTCCTACTAGCATGCCAGAATGGGGTGATAAACACGTTGGTATACCGAAGCCAGTTTTCTAACATTCCTGATACTGCTTGTCGAGCTTGTCGACAGCAACCCGAAACACTAATGCACTTATTGTCAGCCTGTCCAGTGCATGCTGTAAGTGGTTACATCCACCGACATAACGATGCGCTTCGGGTACTTTATTATCACCTCAGACATTATTACGGCATTGACGAAACAGCAATTTTGCCATTTGCCCCCCCGCGATATCGAGGCAGAGTGGAAAATGACAACTGTCGCATATATTGGAATTATGCATTCCAACTACGCATCAAATTCGCGCCAATAAACCTGATATCGTTCTCCTTGATAAAAGGAATAACTCTATGTATGTGATTGAGTTCTCCGCCCCAGGGGAAAACTAACATCGATATAAAGGAACGGGAGAAACGAGCCAAATATCAGGATCTACTTGGCGAATTTTGGAGGCTCTATCCGGAGTATAACGTGGATTGGTTGTCCTGATTGTCGGCGTTTTGGGGGCAAAAGGGGAAAAAATGTGTTGGGGAGCTGAAGTGTATTCCCGCATGTCAACATTCACCCGAACAACTGGTGATGAAAATGCAGAAATCTGTTGTCCTTGGGCCCCTTCGTTTACTGAGGCAAATAATTTGGCCGAGGATCACTGACCGAGCGGACGCGAGGAGTGGGTCTTGATACGGAGGGCCCTTGCATGACGCCCTATGGGGTCGGAGCCATAGGATACGTCATGTCGGATCTTTCTAAATAATAATAACGCGCTACTCCGCCCTTTACAAAACAACGAAAATTATCGATATTTAGGAATCGACCAAAACCGGACTCAAGATGTTAGAGCTGTGAAGACCGAGCTTAGAAGCAATTACAGGCGACGTTTACGGAGAATTTGGGAATCCGAATTATCTGGAATAAATAAGGTCCTTGCTAACATGCTAGCAGTGGCTGTATTGCTTTACTCTTTTGGAGTGGTTAAGTAGACGTGAGATGAACTGCACGAGCTGGACGTCAGCACACGAAAAATGATGCATCTTCACCGTAACATCCACTCGCGCTCATCAACATCCCGTATTTACCTCCCACGTCACCAGGGAGGTCGTGGCCTTTTAAGCTTAGAGTGTATGCACGATCGACTGATTTTGAGTCTTGCTTGTCAAGTTGCCAATAGTACTGATCCACTGATGCAACTAGTAAGAGCACACGAACTAGCTAATGTTGGAGCGTTTCTATTTAAGGAAGTGGAGCGAGCAGCGGAGAAACACGGAGTATTTTACCGAAATATAGAAAGACTCAATCTATCTCGAAACCTCAGGTTTGGGTTTTTGAAATCTGCTGAGCTCAAGTCTGAGACCGAGGGTTTCCTACTGCCAGGATGGGGTGATAAACACATTGGTATACCGAAACCAGTTTTCTAACATTCCTGATACTGCTTTTCGAGCTTGTCGACAGCAACCCGAAACACTAATGCACTTATTGTCAGCTTGTTCAGTGCATGCTGTAAGTGGTTACATCCACCGACATAACGATGCGATTCGGGTACTTTATTATCACCTCAGACATTATTACGGCATCGACGAAACAGCAATTTTGCCATTTGTTCCCGGCAATATCGAGGCAGTAGTGGAAAATGACAACTGTCGCATATATTGGAATTATGCATTCCCAACCACGCATCAAATTCGCGCCAATAAACCCGATATCGTTCTCCTTGATAAAAGGAATAACTCTATGTATGTGATTGAGTTCTCCGCCCCAGCGGAAACTAACATCGCTATAAACGAACGGGAGAAACGAGCCAAATATCAAGATCTACTTGGCGAACTACGGAGGCTCTACCCGGAGTATAACGTGCGATTGGTTGTCCTGATTGTCGGCGTTTTGGGGGGCATAAAGGAAAATGTGTTGGGGGAGCTGAAGTGTATTCCCGCATGTCAACATTCACCCGAACAACTGGTGATGAAAATGCAGAAATCTGTTGTCCTTGGGTCCCTTCGTTTACTGAGGCAAATGAATTTGGCCGAAGATCACTGACCGAGCGGACGCGAGGTATGGTCTTCGATACGGATGGCCTTCCGCATGACGCCCTATGGGGTCCAGCAATGGGATACGTCATGTCAGATCTTTCTAAATAATAATAATAATGAAGTGAATAAAACTATGAATAACAATATATCGATAGTAATACATTGTTATTAATAAAATTAATTAATAATAAATTAATAAGAATAAATTCTTAGGAATGTTTGGTAAAAATTTATGAAATAATAACAAACCGAGTACATTATACATTATTTATTATAAAATCATTCTTCTTTTATAAGGTACAATTTTTTAAATTCGTTTATCACAGTACTTATATCAATATGTGCGGCTAATTCCTGTTCCACAAATGGAACCAGGAGATTTTCTAAACGTTCTTGGCGCATTGTGGATCTTAATTTTGATTTTACCATACTCATTTTCGAGGAGGTGCGTTCGCGTGTAATTTTTAAATCGATCCTTATCAAATTATAATTTTCATATTTTAAATACAGTTATGTTTTTCAGACTAGTGGGGGTGCCACGGCACCCACGGCACCCACTGTGCGCACGCCTATGGTGGCGGCGTAAAAATAAATACGTTTTGTTTAATAATTTAAAATAAACGACTTTATTGTGTTATAGACTATAGATTATTATGTCGAAAATATCAATTTAAACATAGTTAAATAGTTGTCAAAAATAGCGCTTGGTAATTTTAATGTTAATTAATGAAAAAAAAAAGTCATAGGGTCATTATATATATTTTACTCACACATTAATTTATTCATACACCGATTAATCACAAAAACTACTTGACCTATAAAGATAAAATTTGCAACGAAGGTTGACTATGAGCAAAAGACGTTGGCTAGGAATTTTAGAAAATTCACCCCTTAAAGCGGTAGAATGGGGGATGGGTGAAAGTTTGTATTAAACTTCGTCATTTCTGGACTTAGAAGTATGAAAATTGTTATTTAGGTTTTTAATTATGATTAGAAATGATCTGTTTTAATTTTTTTTTTTAAATTACATCTGTTGGGGAGGTAAGTGGGGATGAAAGAAATATGTACAGAAAAATAAGCATTTTTGAAGCTGTAAATATGCGAGTTGGTAATTAGACTTCTAAATACCCAAAAAAATAAAAGACTAGATAAGAAAGAAAGGATTTTGGGAAACTTTCATCCCCCTAAAAAGGTAAAATGGAGGGGGGGGATAAAAGTTTGTGTGGAACTTCGTCATTTTTGGATTCAGAAGTATGGAAACTATTATGTAGGGTATTATTAAAAATTATCTGTTATATGGTTTTTAAAATTACATACCTTAGGAGTTTAAAATGGGGACGAGAGTTGTTAATATAGGGGTTGCTAATTAAGCTTCTAAAGTTGGTTATTTCTGGACTTAGAAGTATAAAAATTGGTATGTAGACTATTATTACGATTAAAAATAATCTGTTTTAAAACTTTTAAAATAACATCCCTTTAGAGTAAGCGTTTAAAGTCGTAAATATGGATGTTTTTGATAAGGCTTTTACCCAAAAAATAGTAAAATGGTAGTATTTTTGGAACTTTATCCCTCGAGGGTTTAAAAAGAGGGGAAAAAGTTTTATAAGAAATAAGAACGTACTTAAATACCATTTATAATATAAAGATGATAACAAATGATATACGATTAAATAATAATGTTCAATCGCAAGACGCGCGCTATACCGCAAAGTGTGTGATGAAAGACGGAGTGCAAAAGGGCCAGATACCTGAGGGCAGTCGACGTTGAGTCACGAATTAAATGTATTTTTCCGCAAGAACGGATATAAATTTCAAGAATTAATTGGTAAAAACCAAATTCAAAAAGGTATATAAATACACGTAAAGGAGATAAAAAAATGGCTATGGATCTTCGTAATATCGTTTATATTTAAATAATAAATGGTCAAGCGCATGTCTAGTCACATGCATACTTTAATATTCCGTAATAAAAATGTCAGGTCTTGTGAATACGTGAGTTCAGCCCTTTGTGACGAAGATACCATATTTTTATGCAAACTATTATTCCCATTTTAACCCTTCACCCTCCCCCAAATGTTGTTATTCCAAAAATATTAAAACAGATTATTTTAATCGTAATAGCCTACCTACCAATATTTAGACTTTCCAAGTCCAGAAATGGCGGAGTCTGATACGAAATCTCACCTCCTATGCTTTTTTTGGGGAGGAGCGTTTGAAAAATCTTTTCCTAGCTAACTTCTTTTATTTTGCGAGGGAGTTAAAAATCTAGTTACCAACTTCGTTATTACAAAATTTATAATTGAAATTTTTCTATTCAAACTATTATCCCTTTTTAACAACCAAAGGGATTTAATTTTAAAGATGTTAAAACAAATAATTTTTAATCGTAATTAAGAGCCCTTATACCAATTTTTATACTTTAAGTCCATAAATGACATAGTTCGATGCAAACTTTCACGCCTTTTAAATCCCTTTATATTAATTTATATTTTAAATATTATATTTTTAATAATATTTATATTTTATATATTATATTAATATATATACCAATTATATTTAACTTGCACTAAAGACCCCCTACGTTCGGATGAAAACTTTCATTTGCCAGTATAACTTTCCCCTTTATAAACAATATATATTATATTTTTATAATAGAGACACATAAATATATACCATTTATAATATTAATATATTTGTTATATTATATATATTTTATATTAATATAATATATATTTTTTATTTCTATGGTTTAATAATAACAACTACTATTCTTGAAAACCACGTCATTTAGCAAAAAATTCGATGCTTGTACTCCTAAACAGAACAAAACAATGATTTCTGCTAATCAGAGCTCTAAGTCACAAACCAGTTTTCTAAAATTAATATTATTTTTTACCGATAAAATTTAAAATTTTTTTTTATTTTTTTTTGGGATGGAAAGGTTTTATTGTCGTATGGTGATATTTCGGTCGAAAGTGTAAAGATTTTTTTCAAAAATTTTTAAATTTTTTCTGCATACAATTTTACTCCTTTTTTTTTGTTTTTTTTAACTTCATCTGTCGAATCAGAAAAGTTTAAAATCTGATGTGTTGGGCTTTTGTCATTATAACTTATCTAAAACATATTTTATACAGGGTTATTCACGACATACGAAACAGAGCGTTATGGGAAAACGTTAAATTAAAAATTCCAAAAAACAGAATTATCAAAGGCATCTTTTAAAATTATTTTTGTAATATACAGGGTGTGTTTTAAAGTTCTAAAACATTGAAAAAATTTTTTTTTTTAAACGAAACACCCTATATATTATTTAATTTTTAGATTCTTCGAAATTTGATGTAATGCATGTTATACTTTAATCAAGTAGTTTTTGGATTAGAGACAGTTGAAAAACAACTATTTTTACTTAAGAGGTTATCGAGCCATAACTATTTGTCATGGAAGGAAATTATTTTTACATTCTTATCTTAACTTTTTTTGGTCTATCTAATGACATACATTTTTAGCTACCTTAACTGTGAACATTTTTTGAAATTTAAAAAAAAAATGACAAGTGACAATTTTATTTTTTTTTCATTGAATACACCCTAAAAAATTAGAATAGGAATCTGAAAATCATTACCTTTCTGACAAATAGTTATGGCTCTATAACCTCTTGAAGTTGAAAAAAGTCGCTTTTCAACTGTCTCTAATTTAAAAACTACCTACTTGATTAAAATATCACATGCATCATGCATTACATTAAATTTTTTAGAATTTTACAAAGAATCTGAAAATCAAATCATATATAGAGTGTTCCATTAAAAAACCTATATTTTCAATGTTTTAGAATTTCAAAACACCCTGTATATAACAAAAATAACTTTAAAAGATGCCTTTGATAAACCTTTATTTATTTCATTTGGTTTTTGAAACTTTTATTTTGTTATTTTCTCATAAGGTTTCGTTTCGTATGTCGTGAATAACCATGCAGTTTGTAGAGAAGCGGAGTAATTTAAATATACATGGTATCCAAATTAAATTAAAATAATTTCTTTGTAATTACGTAATGTCATCGTTATTTTTTACATTAGCGGAACGCTGTTTATTTTTCGATAACAGTGAATTAAAATCAAAAGAAGAAATCTTCAACTTATATAGCTTAACGTAGATTTCAAAGTAGTGCCGATTTTTTTTTCTACAATCGATAAATTTAAATGGGAAACCTTGTTAATTCTAGTGCTAATAAATAGACTTTAATAATTTTTTTATGATTTATCTCGTTAATTATATATAGGATAAGTATTTGGGTTATTTCCCATATGAACTCAGATTAGTATATCTCTCTTAATGGTTCCTATGGGAAGTAACTGAACCAATAATATAATACGCAAGTGAGATACATCGCTGCAAAGAGAATTGTCTATTTATTAAAAGTAAAATAATTGGTGTGATCATTCATTCATTATTATAAGCCATTTCTTAAATATGAAGTTGAACCTTAAATTGTCACTTTTAGTTTCGCCTTGTATCTTCTAAACGAAGGTAGGTAAATAAAATTTGGTTACATTTTACAAAAACTAACAACTTTGATTTAAAACCGCTAAAACTGTGTCAAACCTACCGGAGTTACCCTGTAATTACAACAAAACCAAACACCCTATACGTTCTAAAACACTATAAGAATAAAGTTGTTCCGGAATTGTAAAGACATAAATTAAATTTTAATCATTGGAAATATTTAATCTATTACCGCTAAAACTGTTAAACATAACGGAGTTACACCGTAATTACAACAAAATTTGGACACCCTATCCTTTATAACACTGTAAGAATGTAAAGGCTGAAACACAACCAAAAACCTAAGATTTAAGGAATAACATCAAATCGTTGTAAAAAACTGCACGCCACTTGTTATAAATAGTGACAACACCGCCGGGCTAACCAACATTGTAATAATATATAATTTTGTATAAAATAGGGCTAACCAAGGCCCGGGGCTAACCAAAGACCCAATAGTTTATATTTTTGTAAAAAATAAGATTTTCTTACCCCTCTTGAGGGTCCTTAGCATATATATATTACTAGAAAGCAATTGTTTTTACACATTAAAAGTGCCGGGTGAACGAACGACCTGTACATATGTCGGGCTCCCCAATGATCTATGAAAAAAATATATATATATATATATATATATATATATATATATATATATATATATATATATATATATATATATATATATATATATATATATATATATATATATATATATATATATATATATATATATATATATATATATATATATATATATATATATATATATATATATATATATATATATATATATATATATATATATATATATATATATATATATATATATATATATATATATATATATATTATATATATATATATATAATATATATATATATATATATATATATATATATATATATATATATATATATATATATATATATATATATATATATACAGGGTCCTGCAGCTCACCTCCCGTCTTATGTGGCTCATTTATTATTCAATGTTAAAATTTCATATTTTGCAGACGATACCTTTAACCCACGGTGCATTTCCGGAAAATAATTTTGGTTATACAGGGTGTCACAAAAAAGTGTGCCGTCACGATGATGCATTTTTTTAAATGGAATGCTCTGTATTTTTTTGTATATTTAGGTACCTCTTGTGGTCATTTATATTCCTCTAAAATTTTGTCAATATCTGTTTAGTAATTTTAGAGAGAAAAAATAAAATATAAAAAAAAACTGTTTTGCACCATTGAATTTAAAAATGAATAAAAATACCAATAGTGCTTGATTAATAGAACTAAACAAGAAGTAACGTAATATCAGTCGCTTAGGTCATGTTTGGTTAATTCGAACAGTACAGGGTGTCCAAAATTTAGTGACAAACTCTTCAAATTTGAAAGCACTTTATTTTTCTTATTTTAAATACGAGCCCCTGTATATTTATAGATCGTTAGATGAGGAATTAAAAAACAAACATTTTTCTAATTTTAATCCTATCGAAATTCCTAACACATTAAAAGTTATTCGTTGAAAACTCATTTTGGCATCTATTTCGATAGTAATATTACTGGATAAAAATGGTAGGTGGCTACAAAAAACAATTTATTGACATTAGAGTTTCCTAATAACGTTAATTATTACCTAGAAATTGGCTAAAGTTAGATTAATGTTAGCTAAAGTTAAAAATTAGGTTTATTTAACATTTAAAGGTTTTTCTTAAATTAATTTAATGTAATTAATAAATAATAATAATTTACTCGAATTTTTATAATACGTCAAAATAAGATTCTGTAAGTTAAATAACCTCCAATGAAATAAATTGTTTTTTATAACCACCTATCATTTTTTTTTAATGGTATTACTATTAAAATAGATGCCAAAATGAGTTTTCAACGAATAACTTTTAATGTGTTAGAAATTTCGATAGGGTAATAATTAGAAAAATGTTTGTTTTTTAATTCCTCATCTAACGACCTAAAAATATACAGGGGCTTACATTTAAAATTTAAAAAATAAAGTGCTTTCAAATTTGAAAAGTTTGTCACTTAATTTTGGACACCCTGTACAGTTTGAATTAACCAAACATGACCTAAGCGACTGATATTACGTTACTTAATAAGTTCCTTGTTTATTTCTATTAATCAAGCACTATTGGTATTTTTATTCATTTTTAAATTCAATGGTGCAAAACAGTTTTTTTATATTTTATTTTTTTTCTCTGAAATTACTAAACCGATGATGACAAAAATTTTAGAGGAATATAAATGACCACAAGAGGTACCCCAAATATATACAAAATACAGAGCATTCCATTTAAAAAGCACCATCGGACGTCAACTTATTTGTGCCCCCGTAAACCCAAAAAAATTATTCGACATTT
>JAHBCN010022002.1:0-13751 GCA_019359885.1 Listronotus oregonensis | reverse complement strand
TTTTTATTTTAAAGCTACTACTAAAAAACGTAGACCCAAAGTCCTCATGAATAAATATTTAGTTTTTTATTTAAACAAACTGTATTAAATTTTATATTGATAAAGCGATCAAAATTTAATAGGCCAGCAAATTAAGTTTTCGTCCAATATACCTCTTGGTATTGACTACATTTAGTAATATTAGCAAAGAGTAATAATTGTTTTCAACAAGAGGAGACAGAAACAAAGAATATAAACCTCAATAAGAAGCGACATAAAGTTCCCAATAACATTGGTTATATGGGAAACAAATTTCTGACGTCACGTGTAGACGAAATGAAACTTAAACAGCTTGGGGGTACACTGAGAGAAATATCAACGGTAAAAATTCAGTTTTACACGGGAAAAAAATTTATACGTATAACAATACATTGCAGTCCTGGAAAATCGTCCCTTTCAAGGAGTTTTTTTGCAGTCATTTTAGGGTTGGTTATTCTTAAAAAAAATTGGATTATTTTTAAGAAAAATTAGTTTTGGGCAAAGCGATGCTTACAGGGGATTAAATGTTGCAATTTTTCTTAAAAAATTAATATTATGTAATTTTTGTGTGAACAGATGTAAAATAATTATAAGAAACCTTTATTTCAAAATTGTAATAAAACAATAAGTAAGTGTTAATATATGGTTTTTGAGGTCTTCGAGTACCTATGCAGAATTAAATTTTGTAATCCTTTTTACGTCTAACTAATTTGACAGTATAACGACATTTTGGAAAAAAAAAACGAATAGTATACAGTTTTTTGCTTCCGCTAATTACCCTTGATGTACATCTCCCATTTCCAAGAAAAAGAGAAAAAGTTTAAGGTTGTATTCTAGGTTCTGGGGCAAAAATTCAGTGGAGGATGTTTTTTTAAAACGTACCTATAACCTTATCTTACCTTTCTATAAATATATATCCTTTTATTTTTACTGTAAAAAAACACTACAATGTAGTTTATTTTTTTATAACATAAACATATAATTTAGCATTTCCTATATTATTGACAACAACGAAATATCTTGGTAAGAATATATTAATATACAATGTTCAGCATGCTTTAATAAAAAGAGGGTTCCCCATTAAATTAATTAAATTTAAAAGTAGGTTTATGATTTGGAAAAAAATCTCAGATATTTTGGGAATAATAGAGTGGAAGAACTTGATAATCAAAAGGTGGCTTGAAACATCACTAAAATAAACAATTTTTGTTTTTTAAAGGTTAAATGCCAAGGCTAGAGCTTGAATGTTCAAGGTGAGATGAAAAATAGTGACTTAAAAAAAGTAGGCAAATAGTTTATTGAAATGACAAAATCTGAAAGTTACATCGACTTGTTACCGTGACTATAAATTGATTATATGTGTGATATAATTTTTAGTTTTCTTATCTTTTGACTGGTACTTTAGATCACGATTGGTATATTTCATCGTATAAAATATTTTAAGCCTAATAAATTATTTTATAATGTACATTTTTGGGAAATCATTGCATAGATGTGTAAATTCTATTCTTTCCATTTCATTTAAGAGTTTATGTGAAACTTCCTGTTTTATACAAATGTCTTTAAACTTAGTTTTAAAAGCATATTCCAAATCACAAACATATTTAATAAACAAATCGGGAGAGTGCTGCAACCAGCTGCAACGCTCCATGAATGTTTTTTGTAGTGTCGTAAGCTTTATAATACAGTGTGTATCAGCCAAATGGAATAAATTCAATAATAAATAAACGGGGGCGTGTTCGAAAAAACACTTGGACACCTGTATCGGTATTTTTGGTTGCGCATTTTTTTCAGTAAATACTTTTTATACAGGGTGTGTCATGTAAAAGTGGCCAACACTAACTTTCCTAATTTAAATGCAACGCCCTGTATATTAGTCAATTTTTGGATTCTTCAGATATATTTCATGTACAATGTTCTATACCTATTTTTAACTATTTTAGAAATATTAGGTGCTTTTAGATGTATTGTGCTTGCATGCTTGCCACTTTCTTGAAAGTTACTTTTTGTGCATATACCTACTAGAGGCAGCCTTGGGAACAAGCGTGCGAGAGAGAAGCAAGAATAGGTGTATAACCTCTCTCCCTCTTCTTAATTTGTCGGCGGGTATCCTCTTCCGCCAATAATAAAATGTTATACAGCTATTCTTCTTACTCTCGCGCACGCTTGTCCGCACGGCCGAGCGGCACGGCTGCCTCTAGTAGGTATATGCACAAAAAGTAACCATCACGAAAGTTGCAAAGATGCAAAGGCAATAGATACAGGGTGTTGCATTTAAATTAAGAAAGTTGATACTGGCCACCGTCACATGACACACCCTATATAAACAGTTGTAGTTGAAAAAAATGCGCAATTAAAAATGCCAATCGACATGTCCGAGCATTTTTCGAATAAGTCCCCATTTATTTAATATTGAATTTATTCTATTTGGCTGATTCAGTCTGTATATTAACAAAGAATTAACATCTAAAGATTCGCATTGTGATCTTCTTATTAAGGTTTATATTCTTTGACAGTAATACAAAGCACATAATTTAAGAGAGATAGAATTAGCGACTAATTTAAAGGGATAAACACGTGATTGTAATCGTGCCCGGTATTTGCCTTTAGGCTGGTAAGTGCTCATTTTATACCTGCGAGTCTTACGACCGTTATAATCATTGTCTATCCTTGTTTACAGTAATAACAACGACACATAGCGCACATCACCTGGTTTGCACAATCTTTTCATCGAATGCATTCAAATGGTGAAATTGCAAATTTGCAAATGACCATATCGAACATGTGACATACAATAAACTGACGGCATTCAACCTGTGTTTGTTGGCTTGCTTAAAGTGATTTTTTGGTTTAAAAATTTCTTGAGATTTTTACTACGTTTTTTAATAATATGGATAGTGCAACTCATATAATAATGTCTAATAGACTTGAAAAAGGATAGTGAAATAAAATTGTTATTGCTCCAAAGAAAAAATCTTGATAAAGGAGCAATCAAAAAAATATTTTTATGTTTAATTTTAATAAAAGATATTGAGCATACTGTATATATCCTTAATATTTTAGTTAAAAAATACACCTTAAGTTAATCATATATCAATATTTTTAATTATCAAATGTATAACCAAATTAAAACTTACATTCAAACTTACTCAAAAATATTAAAATAAATTATGAAAATTGGAACATTGCAAAATCTGTAAAGACTAATAAAAGTCAGTGGTAAAGGCAACAATGCTGCGACCAAAAAGATGGCGCAAGGTCAATGGAAGATGTCGGCATATTTCTTTAATGTTTTGCCCAGTGTCCTCTCTTGTTAAAAACAATTATTACTCTTTGATATTAGTGTACATCCGTACCTTACGCGACGCCGACGCTTCAATCGACCTGCCCAAAAGTTATGTGGCCAGTGCGCTGTTGCCCGTATCAAACCAGTGTTGGCAAATATTCATATCGAAAAAACAATTGTACGAACTAGTTTATATTGTTGACAAACAGTTTTAATGTAAATAAAAGCGTCTGTATTTGTACACGTCTTTGTTTTAAATGTTAGCGTCAAACACTGAAATCTGTCATTCTCTGGGATGACTAGTCAGTACAAGTATTGCTGCAAATAGTGTAATAAACGTATTTGACCAACACGAGCTAACCATTTAGTTATTCTTTGTAACGCCTAGGCAAACAATAAATTTAAAATGATTATTTCGCTGTTTGTCTAAAACGGGTTTAGGCATCACAAGAAATGACCGCACAGTTAGTGAAACCTGGCAATACATATACTGACTAGTCATTCGAAAAAATATTTAAAAAAATTTGTCACCATTTCAGTGTTTTCTTTATATAATTTTGTTAGCAGCATTACCCAAACTTTGTTTTAAAATATAAAGCAAAGAAAAACTATAAACTTTTTATAAACGTTGACTTCTATTTTAAATTTGTACATTTATTATTCTTACAGTGTAAAACATGGACTCTTAAATGTTAGTGATTTGTTATAAACCTAAACTTCAACTGGAAATGACGGCATTGAAATTTATGACTCTCCTTGAAAATGTTATGATCATGACGTAACAATGAAGAAAAAGTAATTTGTTGGATAATAAATGGAAAACCAGGTCTTTCATTTAAGTGAATTATAAAATTTAATATTTAATTTGTTTAGATACTCATTGTTGTGTTTTTTTTCTTTTCTTAATAACAAAAATTCAATGTATATTACTGTTTAATCCATTTAACTATATACAGGATGCGTCTTTTAGAATTCACAATGGCTATGTTTTTTAAACCAAAAGAAATATCAAAAAACAAAAAATCTTGTTTCTATAAAACCCGGGGAAAATATAAATGACAATTTCCAAATCACATCGAGCAACCCCTTAAGCTCCACCCCCACCCTTGTGGCACCTCTCTGAAAAGTCTATGAAAAATGCTATTCGTTTGTCGTAAAAAAGTTGGGGTAAGATATTTTAAGTTATTTCAAAAACTTAGCAATCCCAGTATCTGGCTAGTTAACTTATTAAAAGTAGTGATCTGCACGGACGAATGGCTAGAAATTGCGGTATGTATACTGTGTTTAAACATAAAACCTTAATTTTTCAGCGTTTTTTCTCATTTAATGCAGTTAAACATTATAACAAATTATCTGACGATATTAAAAACTGCTCTTCTACGTTCACTTTTAAAGAGAAACTAAAGCTTTATCTAAGGAATGCGAGAGGCTAAGCATTGCGTTTTTTACTTAAGGTTGCTTTTCTCTTTAAATATATTTTATTTTATGCTCATTTGAATTATTATTATTCTTTTTATCTTTTACTTTGTACTTAAATCCGTGAATTATTAAAAAAAACCTGCTGCTAATTATTATCTTATAATTTCACGTATTAGTAGTAGTATATAATATTGTTAGAAGTGTTTTATATAGTTATTTTTGATATGGTGGTTAAGCAGAATAGCATTACTAGACCTCGCCACCATTTTGCATATTATATTTTTTTGTTACTTACAATTTATATAAATAAAAGACCTCGTTATTTATTTATTACTTTTTTGGGTAACTTTATTATTCCTTGCTAATCACTTGTATGGCCGGCATTTTTCTTTTTTAGCATTATAGTTAAAGGATATTTCCTTACCTGTTAATTTAGGCGTTAATCTTGTATTTGTAATATAAGGTAGATAATATTATATTAAAAGTTTATCTTATATTAAAAATAGATTAAATTACCTTTTTTAATAATTTCATTATTTTAATTGCGCATCTTCATTTTTGCCCGGTAGTCCAGGGAAGTTAGGAAATAAAACGAACATTTTTAATGCCATTTTTCGAAAAATGCATTCTGGTGCAATAAATGCATTTTGCAATTGCATAATTATTATACTTGCAATATTATAAGAACGATTGGAAACTCGAAAATCGTTACGCAGGGGTTTTCGGGGATGCTGAATTCAATTCTGGCATTAGAATTACCCGGGGGCATTCGGGGGTGTCTCTGTGTGGGGGTGATATTGCAGCGTCCATAAAAATCAGTCAAAAATAGTTATTCGGAGGTTTTTGGGGAATGCGAATTTAATTCTGGCATTAGAATTACCCGAGGGCGCTCAGAGGTGGCTCTGCGGAGGTGCCCGGGAGGTGATTAGGAAAGAAATTGCAGCGTCCATAAAAATCAGCCTAAAAATCGTAACACGGGGGTTTTCGGAGAGGCCAAATTTAATTCTGGCATTAGAATTACCCAGTGGCTCTCAGGGGTCGCTCTGCGGGGAAAGGTACTAAAGAAAGTGAAAAATCACTCCCGCAAAGCGACCCCCGGGTAATTCTAATGCCAGAATTGAATTCGGTATTTTTTTAAAAATGGCATAAACATACCATATATACTTCTTTCCCGGAAGCTTTCTAAACACAATGCACCTTGATATATGCTTGCCTAAAAAATTTAGATCAGGAAAATTACAGAAATTTAGGCGAAAATAAATCGATTTTGCCAGCCAACTCGGATCGGGATGCGGTTTTCGACATCTTACTCGGGAAAGCACCAGGAATTTATTGTACATATGAGAGGGAGCTGGTCGACCCAAAGTGCCTCTCGGGTGCATAAACTGCATCCCCGAAATTGCATAATTTTTTCAAAAATATACTAAGTCGATAAAATAATGTAAAATAACGTAAAAATTACTCTTCTGGGATTTTCGAGGGCGCTGATTTCGAATTTAATTACGAAACATTCCTACGATGCCCGGGGGTGGCCCGTGAAGGTAGATTTTGGCCAAATTTACCCCTTAACGATAGGTCGCGAAAATTAGGGTCAAAGCTACCTTTCGGGGTTTTTGGGGCCGCTGATTCGAAATCCGCCATTAAAACAACCCTAGGACCAACGGGGGTAGCTCTGCGGGGTGGATTTTGGCCAAAATTCACCTCGGCAGAGCCACCTCCGTCGCGTCGGTCGTAGATTTGTTTCAATGGTGGATTAAGAATCAGCGCCCCCAAAAACCCCCGAGAAGTAGCTTTTGACGACCCGGATTTTTACGACCTATTGTTAAGGGATAATTTTGGCCAACATTCACCCCCGCAGAGCCACCCCGTCGGTCGCAGGTTTGTTCCCGAATCAGCGCCCCCCAAAAGACCCCGAAAAGTAGCTTTGACGACCCGGATTTTCGCGACCTATGGTTAAGGGATGATTTTGGCCAAAATCCACCCCCGCAAAGCCTCCTCCGTCGGTCGTAGGGTTGTTCCAATGGAGGATTTCGAATCAGCGCCCCCGATAACCCCCGAGAAGTAGCTTTGACGACCCGGATTTTTGCGACATTTGTTTTAACGGTGGATTCTAAATTAGCGCCCCCGAAAACTCCCGAAAAGTAGCTTTGACAAAGATTCTCGTGATCTATCGTTAAGGGATGATTTTGGCAAAAATCCACCCCCCGTAGAGCCACCCCATCTGTCGTAGGGCTTTTCCAACGGCGGATATCGAATCAGCGCTCTCGAAAACCCCGGAAAGTATCTTTGACCCGGATTTTCGCGACCTATCGCCAGCCAATTTTGGCCAAAATTCACCCCCGCGGAGCCACCCCGTACATCGTCGAAGTGTTTCGAAGTCAAATTCAAAATCAGCGCCCTCAAAGACCCCCGGAGAGTAATTTTTACATTATTTTACATTATTTTATCGACTTAGTATATTTTTGAAATAATTATGCAATTTCGGGGATGCACTTTATGCACCAGAGAGGCACCTTGGGTCGACCAGCTCCCTCTCATATGTACAATGAATGCCTGGTGCTTTCCCGAGTAAGATGTCGAAAACCGCATCCCGATCCGAGTTGGCTGGCAAAATCGATTAATATTTAGGTAATTTTCCTGGTCTAATTTGTTTATTTCTGTCGATCTGGATCTAAATGCCCTGGACTATGGTACTATGTTTTTAAAGCTTTTTGTTTTTAGATACTTTTTTATCTCGTAAGTTAGGCTCTGTTCTAATTTTTTAATAATAGTATTTAATATAATAATTAAAAATAGCCTTTATATTAAAATAGGGTATATGTCTATAAAAATATTTTTCCTCAAAAGCTTTATCAATGTTTTTGCTTATTTCTTTTTTCGCTTGGTATTTCAATTTTTACAGCACTGGAACTATTAAATACTATTTATCTTCCAATCTTTACTATTTTTTGTATTATTATTTAATATCGCCTCTAGGGTTAATCTTTCAATTAAAATAAAGTACATATTTAGGTCACGTACTGAAAGAGATTATAAAGTTTAGTAAAAGCTCTGGGAAAACAGAAACATTGCCTTATTAAAATTAAATTTCATTTAAACAGGGGTTAACTTTAAAGATTATAAAAACAAATGAGGATTAAATAAAGTATATATAAATAACAAAATTTGCAATCTCTGCTTAATGGGTTATTAACTACATTAGATAACCATGTCACGTATAAATTTAAAATTTTAGCGAGCTCAATAGTTAATAGATGAAGGGATTAAAAATGTTTTTAAATTTCAATTATACTGAATTACAAAGCAAGGTAAACACTTTTTTATATAAAATATATTTTATTTATTTTATGTCTTCATGTATAGCAGACAATAGCAAATAAATGATAACGCTTTAAGGCAAATTAGATGATTTTAGCAGAATTAAAAATAATAATGTGTTGTGACCTAACTCATGTCTATGTGCTACCATAGTCTGCGAGCCATACTGTTAAGGTATGTCTACACCAAAGAAACACAGAGGAACATTTTGTTGCTGGTTGCCGTAACCCGCTTAGGAAACAAAAACAACAACAAAATTATCGTAAACATTATGTCCACACCAAAAACTCATCTTAGTCAAAGTGTCATTGTGTTGCTGCAACAAGAAACGTTCCATCTACATCAGTATAGTGTGTGTTTCAATATTGGTAAACAATGTGGTGCAAAGACGATTTACAGGCAGCAGTGGTTGCAATTGTCATTATTTTAAAAAATAAGAAAAAAAAATCCGTAAATGTTGCACTAGTTCTACTCTTTTGGAAATAAATAGACAGGTAGTCGTATGCCTCATAAGTTTATTAAAGAAAGATGGCTTAATATCAGAATGTAAGATTGACAATGAAAATAGAAAACTTTTTTGCTAATATAAACTTTAAAAAACTATAAATACAATAGAAGTACGCTCTTAGCAACACACAGGATGCACTAGTTGCCGAAGCAAGTTACAACTTGTCCACACTGCGCCTGACAAACAAAAATGTTTCCAAATTTCCTTTGATTTATACCGCAAAATATGGAAACAAGCAACTTATAGGAACTTTTGTTTCTGCAACCGTAAACAATAAGAAACCTTAAGAAACTTTAGGAAACAATCAGGAACAAGTTCCACAAACAAGCTACATAAACACAATGTTCCTTTGTGTTGCGTTCGGTGTGGACACGGCTTTACTTCAACAATCTGCAACCTTAAATGCCCCACACATGTTAGATTGAAGAGAGATCAGGCAATCTTGGAGGCCATGGTGAGCTGTTAGTATGGTGATATTCCATGAAGTCTACGGCTACCTCTGTCACAAATAATCTGGCGTGGTCCCTTTGAAAAATTGGGTTTTCTTAAAATATTAAACCTTTAATAAAAAATAAAGGTGGTCTGCTACTGTATTCGTTGGCACACCATAGCATTAAACTAATGGTAATAATCAGAACATATCTCTCTTAAGCGGTATCTTATAGAGCCAAAACTTTTAGTCTACGACCTCGACGCTCTGTGATTCCCCTACGACGTGTGGTGCTCCTAGCTCTACTTCCTCATTCTTCGTTGATCCATGCCTCGATTTATCCCTAGTATTATTTTTTAATGGTTCGTAAATATCGATTTAAATCACGGTTTGGGGTCTAACAGGTAAATTTTATTTGTTTAATAAATAAAATCATGCCTGCGTTTTAAATTCTAAACAAATATGACTTCAGAAAGTTAGGTTCAATCAGATTGTAAAATTCTAAAATACCCCCTAAAAATACGATATTACGCCTCGTTTTATGCAAAATTTACATACCAAAATACAAGTTTCTACTCCATCGGAAAGTGCACCATAATTTTGATGAGTCAATCAGTAGAAAAATCGGCTATTTTCAAAATCAAATATCTTAGAAATCACTTGACATACCTTTCTCAATATTTTCACAGTTAATTAAAACACTTATGTTAATTTACATACCAAATATCATACCTTTATGTGAAACAAGACAAAAGTTATAATAGGGGAAAAATAGGTCGAAACATCTCATGAAATATGCACACATTCTTGCGGTCGGCCGGAACCTTGCTTAGATTAACAAATGGGCAATAAGGCTAAAAAACGGCGTGAAAAAAAATTAATGTTTTTAATAAGCTCATCTCAAAAACCAGGAATATTTTATTTTGAAACTAGATTGTTTTTTATAAAGTAAGTGAAGCATATTTTTTAAGTAAATTAATTACTTTACTCTATTCGATTGTTTAAAAAGTAAATAAAAAACCGAAAAATATATTAATTACTTACTGATTTTTAAAGACCCCCAAAATCCCTGTAGCCCAGGGAAGTTAGGAGAAATAGCGGTAATATTTCTAGCCAGCAGATATCAAGATGCGGTTTTCTGCATTGTGTTCAGGAAGGTCCCAGAAAACGACTCTAGAAAGTCTGGTTCATGCATATTTTGAAAAATGCCTTCTGGGCCGGAAAATGCATTTTTCAATTGCATCATTACTTGCACCATTATAGGAACGACTGCAAACTCGGAAAAATCGCTCGGAAATCTTTACTTGGGAGGTTTTCGGGGCTGCCGAACTCGATTCTGACATTAGTATTACCCGACGGTGCTCGGGGGTGGCTCTGTGGGGGTGAATTGGGGGAGAAATGGCAGCACCTGAAAATCGCTCCAAACACGTTACTCGGAGGTTTTCGGGGCTGCCAAACTCGATTCTGGCATTAGAATTACCCGGGTGTGCTCGGGGGTGGCTCTGTGGGGGTGTCCGGGCAGTGAATTGGAGGAGAAATAGCAGCATGCCTAAAAATCGCTCCAAACTCGTTACTCGGGGGTTTATGGGGCTGGCGAACTTGATTCTGGCATTAGAATTACCCGGGTGTACTCAATGGTGGCTCTGTGGGGGTGTCCGGGGGGTGAATTGGGGTAGAAATGGCAGCATGCCTGAAAATCGCTCCAAACTCGTTACTCGGGGGTTTTCGGGGCTGTCAAACTCGATTCTGGCATTAGAATTATCCGGGTGTGCTCGGGAGTCGCTCTGTGGGGGTGAATTGGGGGAGAAGTGGCGGTATAATATTTAGTTATAAAAATATTCAATCTAAATTTTTATTATTTATACCCCCGGGGAAGTCTGATGCCAGAATTGAAATTAGCATCCCCGAAAACCACTGAGTAACGATTTTGGAGCAATTTTTATGGACGCTGCAATCCCCCCAGACAACCCCACAGGGGAACCCCCGAGCGCCCTCAGGGAAATCTAGTGCTATAAATGAATTTGGCGTCCCCGAAACCCCCGAGTAACGAGTTTGGAGCCATTTTTAGGCATGCTGCCATTTCACCCCCAATTCACCCCCCGGACACCCCCACAGAGCCACCCCCGAGCACCCCCGGGTAATTCTAATATCAAAATCGAGTTCAGCAGCCCCAAAACGCCCGAGTAACGATTTCCGAGCAATTTTTTTGAGTTTCTAGTCGTTCCTATAATGGTGCAAGTAATGATGCAATTGGAAAATGCATTTTCCGGCCCAAAAGGCATTTTTCAAAAAATGCATAAACCAGACTTCCTAGAGTCGTTTTCTGGGACCTTCCTGAACACAATGCAGAAAATCCCATCTTGATACCTGCTGGCTAGAAAAATGTCCACAATTCGGGCGATTTTGATCTAAATGCCCTGGACTACTGATCAAATATATTATACTTTGAGTAACCGTGGCAGATTTATTACCTCATGTAGCGGCCAATGCATGAAGGACACAGAACCTAAAAAACACGAGATTTTTTTAAAATTTGATCTTGACCGTTTAATGATTAAGGTCATTGAATGCGCCAGCCCAGCAAGCCGGTTCAGGGTAGAGATCGTTAATCGCCAATTATTGCCCAATTAAGTTATAATATTCTTTGATCAATTGTTTTGTTTTTAAATTGTGAAAATCATATTTTTTTCGGGGTTTTCAGTGACAGTTTTTTTTATGGTTGTTTTACATATGACAGGGTTATAAATGGATAGGTTTGTTTTGTGTATTTTAAATTGTCTACACTACAGGCGCGTGCTTGTCCACCGCGATACCGGGAGTTTTCCGGTGGGCCCTTGTAAAGTTGCTTTAAAGGGCCCTACCCTAAGCCTTAGAGCCTACGATACGGCTAAATAGAAAAAAAAAAGAATAAATTAGAAGTAATTATCAAAACATATAACCGTCACAACCACGATTCCCTAATTAACCAACCCAGATTTCTATATTATATAGCTAGTAATTACAAAATATTTCTAAGGGAAGACATCATTTATCATATACCAAAAAATTATAAAAGAGACACATTAATTTTTTTGTAGGTTTCTTGGAAAAATGATGAGAGAGTATTTGATGTTGATAAATTAAAATCCCAATATTTCTTGGGTAAAGTTTCAAATGTCAAGTATTCTTAAAATAACTTTATAACTCAATAAATGTCTTTCCATTTATCTTTAGCGATCATAAAAATGTACCATACTAAAAATGTCATAAATTTTAACTTCGTTATTTCAAATAAACCGTACTATTAAACATGTCATTTTATATTTTGGTATATTATTATACACTAGAATTATTATGGTGTTCAGTTTAAGAAGAAATTTAAAAGGTAAATAATATTTACATTTTATGAACTTATAATATAAGAAAATTTGGCCAGTTAGCTATAAATGATATGTTTAAAATAAATACATTAAACTGGCAGCAAGCAGCTAGTTGTCGGACCAAAAAATTAAAAATTTTATTAAGATCAGTAATCAGATGAGCACCTTTTCAGAAAGAAGCCAATAACTTTTAATTAATTTTTAGTTAAAGAAATTAATTTTTTAACGGTATCTAAAAATGCAAGAGGTATTAATTGGTTATTTTATTGTCGGTGTAATTATTTTTTTTAAGGTTAATATATGTATAAATAATTTCTGGTAAACAGAAGATGTTTTTTGAGCTTTAATTTTCTTTATTTATTTAAAAATACAACGTTTACCTGGTAAGTTTCTTTAGCCATCTTCTGCGTAACTACGAGAGTATTTATAAAAAAACTAGATGCGTTCAGAAATAAAGGCGATAGATGCAATCATTTATTTAATGCATTAAATTTTCTAGTTATAAGGCCAAGATTACATTTAGTTACAAAAACATCATACACTAAAACATCAAAAGTTCTTGTTAGCTCTGCTCTCGGTGTATGGTTTAAGCCTCTGACTATTTTATTTGATATTCTTGGGTCCGTAATCAGCAACACCAGATATTTCAATTTTTTCTCATGTTGTGCATCTGCGGTGTTCTTAAATCCGTACTTCCATTGGTTTTTTACTTTCGCCTATGTATGAGTTGCCACATTTACATGGAAATTTATAATTTTAGGTCTTCTTATTATTTACACTTTCCACTTTAGTTTTCGTTATGTAGGTTCTGGATCCCAATACAGTATTGATGTTTCAGTTCCTTCCTATTTTAGCATCGGAAGAAAAGAAAGTTTAAGAAATTAGTAGCTATTAGTCAAAACCCTGGATGCTTTAACTAAGCGTCTTTAGATATTAAAACATGTTTGGAAATCACTTCTACCTAAGTACAATTTTGGCTTTATACCTAGATAATTCAATGCGTTGAACGCATAAGCGTGTCCATTGCCTTTAGGTCTCATATCACTTGGTTTTTGTATAAATACACTTGTCATCTGAAGACGACTGGAAAAACTTACTAGTTGTGGTTTTAAATAAATCAAGTCAATGAAAGTCCATCATGGTATATGATCTTAAAATAAACCCATTTTATGTTGATACAGATAACCATAACGAAAGGCATTGCTGGGTGGTGCTCGCGAAAAATATTATTCAGTATGTCTTAGAAGGCTCTAAAGCTTAAGCTTCTCTTTTCGCACTACCTATATTGTATTATTAATTTATTACGATTGCTACGTATCTTTTTTTATGTGAGTAATTTATACACTAATATATATCTTTTTTACAAAATTTCATCACGATTTTATTTTGTTAGTAAAAAATAAAGAGAAATAT
>JAHBCN010022001.1:0-13659 GCA_019359885.1 Listronotus oregonensis | reverse complement strand
ATATATATATATATATATATATATATATATATATATATATATTTTTTTAATATATATAAATTTTTATATATTTAAATTAATTAAAACCCCATCTGACGTCATCATGGTCTTTTTGGAAATAATTAAAAAAAAAACCTAGCAGGATTCGAATTCCCGTCCTATTGCTTTACGCCCAGCGCGCTACCATTGCACCACGGGAGAATATTAGATATTGTTGTGAAATAGTTGAATAGTAGAAGTGACGTAAAAAAAAATAAATAAATAAATAATAACCGCAGGCCCAAACCCCCCCATCGCCTCGTCCTATTGCTTCAAAGTTCAGAGCTCTCCCATGAGCCACCGGAGATATTAAATATTGTTGAAATAGATGTATAGTAGCTCGATTCATCATCACGCGTCCGGAGAAAGAAAATTAGTAATTAATAATATTGTTAAACATCGAAATTACATAAAATGACTGGGCAGTACATCTATTACAGGAAACTTTTTTAAAAAAATTTTTAAAAAATGAGAGATATAAATTAACGATTAGTACGGTGTAAATTGATCATTGTGGCTTTAGTATTAGGAATAAAACTTAACCAAAGAATACTAGTTAAAAAATTTAAAAAAAATTTCCCGGATGTCGAATTATACCGTTTACGTAACCTAAGAAATATAACGGATATGTTAGGCGGGCCCCCCCCCCGATGATGGTGTTTAAATGGGGAAACGTTGTTTAATATTAAAAAGCATTGAAGGCAAGTGTTTTACTTATGCATTTTGTTATTAAAAATAGTATTTTTTAAAATTGTACAAATGTTAGTCATTTTATATATTACAAATATAACAAACACTCTTTAAAATTTTTTAAAAAACTAAATTTTGAATGTTTTTATTTAGCTATACATAAATTTTTTTTTAAAATATTAAAATTATAAAAAAACTTACTAATAATAACCATTTTTCATATTTTTCAAAAATATTATTTTTTTTTAATATATTCAAGGTCAAAAAAATTTTTTTTTAAAAAAGTCATTTTATGAAAGATCGTTATAAAGCCGGGGTGGGGAGGCCATTTTTTCCCCCTATTTGCGCAATTTTTTTTTAAAGGTTTTTAAAAAAAGATTTTTTATCATCTCCCCCTTTTTTTAAAAGGGGCCTTATATTTTTTTTGCTTATATCTCAGATCATATTTGTCGGATCAATGCCGTTTTTTCTTAAATGATTTAGGGGTTGAAATACACAATTATATAAAATATTAGTTGTTTAAATTTAATATTAGCAAAACCCCCTTTTTTTGGCAACACTATGTATAATTTTTTTATTTATCAACAGATTTAAAAAATTTTTTTTTATTCCAATTCAGGATGTTAAAACATAATATTTTTTTTTAAAAATTTTAAATATTACCATAAACCCCTTTTTGGCAACACTATGTATAACTTTTCTTTTTAATATATACATTTATATATATATATATATATATATATATATATATATATATATATATATATATATATATATAAAAAAAAGTGTCGGATTCAGCCCCTCTGGGGAGCCGCCTACCGACAAAACTTCTCCTCTTTGTCAACTCGCATCCATCACCGGAAACCCCCTCGCATTACTTCAGGGGGGGCCGTCTTTATTCATCTGTTTCTTCATTTTTTTTATCTCTCTTCCAATTTTTTAGTTCTATTTTTCCCGGGGTTTTTTTTTAGGCGCAGTTCCATTCTGCCTGGACGCAACTAGATTTCCCCATCTTTTTCTGAAAAAAACCCCCTTTCCCTTTTTTCCCCCATAGTCCTGTTATTTTCCCCCATCTTGAACAAGCAAAGAGCGTGTGTTCCCACGTCGTCTGTTTCTTTGGTAGGTACATTGGTGGGGGTTTGATTTTCTTCTTTCGTGCAAATTTTTCCCGGGAAAAAAAACCATGCCCCGGGGAGTGCCTGTGTTATAAATAACGACGTCGCCATAGGGTCTTTCATCCAGGTTTGAATTTTTTGGGAAACCGCCAAGTCCATCGTACGTATGTTAAACGTTTCCATTTTCCTGCCAGCTTGTCATGAGTGTTGACCTGGCAAGGCTTTTGTCTCACCTTCATAGGTCATCCTTCTTTTTTAATAAGGGTTCTATTGGAGGTAATTTTCCCCCCCATAACTCCCCCCCCCTTTTGCCCCATATAGTTCTGTTTTTCTACATATCCTGATACACATGAGCCTTTTTATCCTTTTCTTTTTTACCAGTTTTTTTTTTTTGGTAACTGATCCCCGGGGGTGCGTATAAGATCTGGCAGTGAATAACACTGAACCTGTATCTGCAAAGAGATATCTCATGATCCTTGTAAAAATAATTCCACATACCCCCTGTATCTCAGGTATAGCCAGGTTGTTGGGGTTTTTTTTTTGATATGGTCCTAGTTTTTTTTTTGGACTGAAATACGCATTTGTCTTCTGGTTCTTTGATCTCATCATCTGTAATTATGGGGGAAAAAAAAATGTTCCTTGAATTACAGGAGAAGCCTTTTCCCTCTTCCTTTGGGGAAAACCCAAAGAATAAACCATCATGGCTACCCTCCTTTTTTTTTTCTGCATTCTAAGTCCTTCTTTTCCTCCAAATTTTTTTATTGTTCGACTTTTTTCTGTTTCGGCCAATTTTTTTTTGCATGGGATTATAAGCGCGCATTCATTCGGGGCCTCCCATACGTAACCTTGTACAGTTTTTATATTTGGGAATACTTCGTCTTTCCAGTCCTCCTCTGTTACCTGGGTGAAGGATTCAAAGTTGTCTTCTTGCTTTAGGGCACGCCTCCTGGCTTTTCTTTGTCCGGCCTTTTGGCATTCCACACACTGTGTCAGTTCTGATCCGCATAAGTTCTTTTCTATGGTTATCTTCCATAACCTGCATTTGGTGTTTTATGTGCTCATTTTCCCTACCCAATGCTTATATTTCGTCTGGTGCGGCTTCTCTAATTGCCAGTTCCAACCATTTTACCATTTCCTGTTTCTTCAGCTGTTCAGCATGTAGAGTGAGGCTACTTGCAATGTCCTTGATTTCTTGCTTCGGTTTATACATACTTCTTAACACTTCATTTAGCCTATTCAATTTATCAATATATATATATACAGGGTGTTACTTAATGGTATGTCATAATTTGAAGGAGGCATTCCTGGATCGATTTTAAGTCGAAAAGTTCATATAAACGTGGGTCCTAAAATGCTTAGTTATTAAGATACAGGGGAAAACCCTTTTTTTTTTTTAATTTTTTTCCCAAATTTGGGAAAAAAGGGAAGGGGGGAAAATTTTTCCCACGCTTTTTTTGTTGATAGAGGGGCCAGCAGGGCCCTTTCCCTCACTTTTTTTTTGATTGAATTTTTTTTAAACTTGAATATTGCCCCAAAAAAAAAAGTTACTATAAACCCTCTGCATAAAAAAGATACTTTATTTAAGTTCTGGGAGATTTTAAAAAACACAAAGGATCCACTTTTTTTTAAAAAAAATTTTTGGGGCCAATTTTTTTCAAACTTTGATAGTGGTAGTTCTTAACACGGTGACTTTTTGGGCAAAAAAAAATTTTCCAAAAAATCCCCTCAAAAGTCACTGGGGAATTGGGGCCCTTTTTGGGGGGGATTTTGGGGGGTTTGGGGGG
Organism: Listronotus oregonensis; assembly: GCA_019359885.1. Taxonomy (NCBI): domain Eukaryota; kingdom Metazoa; phylum Arthropoda; class Insecta; order Coleoptera; family Curculionidae; genus Listronotus; species Listronotus oregonensis. Next base: position 10,031 of record JAHBCN010022001.1, on the reverse strand, counting down.
TTTTTTGGGTTTTCCCTAAAAAAACCTTTTTTATTACGTGTTAAGAATTATCCCATGCAAATTTTAAAAAAATTGGGCCCAAAATTTTAGTTTCCAAAAAAAAATTTTGGGATCCTTTAAAGTGTGTTTATCGAGAACCGCTGCCCCCTGAGACTTAAATAAAGATACGATGCAGATGAATTTATAGTAACTTATTCTTTAATAAACAGGTCAATATTCTAAGTTTAAAAAAGTTACGATCTAAAACAGGAGGCTTAGGCCGTAGCTGGCGCCTCAGCAGCAGGTAAATTTCTCGCCTCATAAAACCCCAGTCCCAAATTTTAACATCGATCATTGAATTAAATAATTAAGAAAAAACGAAAGCAATATTAAAACAATAAAATATTAGTAATTGGCAAAATGGATAAGCTAAACAGATATTTTACAGAAATGAGTTTCGCGAATGTATGGGGATCTTGGAAACCACGATAGATAGAAAATCGGTTAAATGGGAAAAGTTTTGGATAATTATGTTAGTAAGCTAATTCCGTTTACTACATGGTTTTATCTATTCAGGTTTTTGATAAATTAAAAAAAAACCTCAAACATGCATTTTTGAAAATCGGCCATATTTTTTTCTTAAGTGAAATTTTTTTAAATCTGTAAAGCCTTCTTCAAAGCAACTTTTTTTGTGGAATATGACCGAGTAGTCAATTTTTATTTTCTACGTTTCTGGTTTTTAGAATCATCATCAACTTTAATTTTTTATATGGACGCCATATTGGATTTTTACGCAGCCAAATGGTGCTTTTTATTCTGATTTCAACAATGTATAACATGTTATAATTTAAGAGTTGATAACCTCATTTATTTCAAAAAAAATATATTTTCTCAGTTGGCCTTGATTCCGGCGAACGTCATTTTTTTTTGTAAACAATAAAATATTATTAATTGGCAAAATGGATAAGCTAAACAGATATTTTACAGAAATGAGTTTCGCGAACATAGCTATAACGTTAATACCGTGTTACAACAAAACTACACGTAACAAGTTAATTGAAACAAGTAAAAACAAAAACAATGAAAAGTGGCTAAACTAATATTCCTACTAAAATTCAGAATGTTGTCCATATCTCTTAACATATTAACAATATTTTTTTAAATAGTCCTAACTACCCTATAAATGGTTGACTTAGGTATGTGGAATTCTCAAGAAAGTTTAAAGGTGTATAGAAGCCCAATGCTATGGCCCATTCGATCAAAAAATGTTCAGCCCAGTATGAAAATAACTGTCAGAGTTGGCCCCGCCGATTCTGCGCAATAACAAAATTCCACGAAATAATTTAATGTGTTCCCTACTTACACACTGATAAATCAGTGTGTAGTTAGGCAACACACTATACTATAAACCGTAGTAGTTTTTTGGTCTTAGGTTGTCCAAGGTTTTTGGTGCAAGGGCGCGCGCGGCGTGTATGAAACTATATCCGCGCTGTACCGCCAACCGTCGTCGTCTCATCATTCGTCATTTTCGTTATGGTTTGTGCCCTTTGCGCCGTATTAGTTTCGATTGTTTGCTTTGTGTGAGTACCTATATTTTGTGGTTGCAGAAGTTTTTTGGATTGATAAAAACCTTCTTATTTTAGTGATTAGTGTTTATTAAATTGTGACTATAATTTTGTCTTTATTGTTTGTTACTTATAATATATGTATTATAACAATAAAATGATTAGAGGTTGTATGGTTTTATCTTGCAAATCCAAGGGTAACATACCCGGCATTTTTTACTTTAGGTAAGTATTTTATATTTAAATCAGGTGCTTCTTATGAGACGTAACGTTAGGTAACCGAAAAAATAATAATATATCAATTATGAATAATAAAATAATGAAAATTTCATAGGAAATAGCAGTGAGAAAAGTAAGGCAATCTTAACTCTCTTTTAGATGATTTCCACAATGTTTGTGTATTTCTGTGGATTATTAAAAAGCAATAAGGTTTACATTTAGGTACTTTTATTTCATTTATTAATTTAGTACATTCTTTTAAAGGATCAAAATGATTAACTACTGGGCAGACCAGGCAAATTTTAATATATACAGGTCCCTCTAATTGAATGAAAAAATGTACAATTTTATGTTAAAGTTCCTTTTTGCTTTTTCTGTATTTGTTTAAGAAGAAATTAGATTTTTGGTTTCTTAAACTTACATTATCAACTTTTTAAGCTCGACATACTGTAGACACATAATATTTAACGGATACTTTTACAATGGATACCTAGGTGCCAAAGGTTACTAAACATTTTTAACCACTGTTATTCTGTCTCATGAATGTTTGTTATTAGTGAAAAGTGTATGCCTAAAAAGCAGTTATAAAAATTTTCACTTTTTAATGTACGACCAGAATCTTAGGATTAAATTAAACTCATTTACACTATCTTGCCCTTCTTTTATCACAAAATTGGTAATAAGTACATGAAACTATCATAGAATGTTTGAAATTTATTTTAAAAAATCGTGTTTTTATTTATTTACAAAGATTTTTGGTAAAAATACAAAAATATCGACCATTTAAATAGAAGGCTTTTTTCCATATTATATCAGATGATATAAAATCCAATATTACACAATAATTTTAAATATTCTATGGTAGTCTCGTTTAATAACCAACAATTTTGTGCAAAAAAAAACAGTGAATGCTTGAATTTGACATTTGATGATGTCAACTTTATAGATAGTAACAAAGAATTATGGAAGTCCGGCTCTGACCTACTATTCATTGCGCAAACTCCGCGGGGCCAATCCCCCTATTCCCGCTGCCTTGGACGCCTGGACAATTTTGTTCTACAGTATTGGGCTTCCATACACCTCCAAACTTCCTTGAGGCCAACTGAGAAAATATTGTTTTTTGAAGCGATCCATATGAAAAAATAAAGTTGATGATGATTCTACAAACCCGAAACCTAAAAAATAAAAATTGACTTCTTGGTCATATTCTACAAAAAAAAGTTGCTTTGAAGAAGTTTTAACAGATTTGAAAAATTTTCACTTATAAAAAAAATATGGCCGATTTTCGAAAATGCATGTTTCAGGTTTTTTCAAAATTTATCAATATATATATATATATATATATATATATATATATATATATATATATATATATATATATATACATATATATATATATATATATATATATATATATATATATATATATATATATATATATATATATATATATATATATATATATATATATATATATATATATATATATATATATATATATATATATATATATATAGCAAAATTAAAGTTTAACACCCTGTATCTTAATAACTAAGCATTTTAGGGCCCACGTTTATATGAACTTTTCGACTTAAAATCGATCCAGGAATGCCTCCTTTAAATTATGACATACCATTAAGTAACACCCTGTATATATATATATATATATATATATATATATATATATATATATATATATATATATATATATATATATATATATATATATATATATATATATATATATATTGATAAATTTTGAAAAAACCTGAAACATGCATTTTCGAAAATCGGCCATATTTTTTTTATAAGTGAAAATTTTTCAAATCTGTTAAAACTTCTTCAAAGCAACTTTTTTTTGTAGAATATGACCAAGAAGTCAATTTTTATTTTTTAGGTTTCGGGTTTGTAGAATCATCATCAACTTTATTTTTTCCTTATGGATCGCCAAAAACAATATTTGCCTCAGTTGGCCTCAAGGAGAAAGACAGAGGAAGCCCAATACTGTAAATTGTCCAGGCGTCAAATATAACCTGAGAGTTTGCACAAATAGTAGGTCAGGCCGGACTATAATTCTTTGTTACTATCTATAAAAGTTGACATCATCAAATGTCAAAATTCAAGCATTCACTGTTTTGCGCAGATTATTGGTTATTAAACGAGACTACCATAGAATATTTAAGGTATTTGTGTAATATTAGATTTTATATCATCTGATATAATATGGAAGAAGCTATTAAATGGTCGATATTTTACTGTTTTTACCAGAAGTCTTTGTAAATAAATACAGAAACACGATTTAAAATAAATTTCAAGCATTCATGATGGTTTCATGCCTTGGCCAATTTTGTGATAAAACAATGTAAATATTTAAGATACGGTCGTATACATTAAAAGTGAAAATTTTTTATGTACTTTAGGCACTGTAACAAACATTCATGAACAGAATAACGATGATTAAAAATGTTTAGTAACCTTCGGCACCTGGTATCCATTGTAAGAAATGTCCGTTAAATGTATATGTCTACAGTATGTCGAGCAAAAGTTGATGTCTTCAAGTTTAAGAAACCAAATCCTTCTTGGCTATGCAGAAAGAAACGAGATAAGGTATTGCATTTCATTCGGCCAGGACCTGTACTATGACAAGAATTTGCCTGTACCCAGTAATTAATCATTTTAGTCCTTTTAAAAGAATATTGCTAAAACCAATAAATGAAATAAGTACACAAATGTAAACCTTATTGCTTTTAACAATCCACAGAAATACACAAACGTGAAATGTCTAAGAGGGTGGGCTGCTACTTTCTCACTCTTATTTCTATGAAATTTTCATTATTTTATTATTCATGAATGATATATTATTGACACCTAACGTTACGTACCTATTTAAACAAATACCTAAAAGTAAAATGCCGGGTATATTCACCGCTAGTTACGAGATAGCCATACAACCTACAATCATTTGTAAAGACAAGAGTATAGTCTGGTACAACAGAGCACTAATCACTAAGTAAGAAAGATTTTAATATTCAAAGCCTCGCCTCATCACGCAAAATAGTGCCTGAAGCAACGATCAGTAATGCGACGAAAAGCGAGGCGGCGAGTGATGATGGTTTTGACGACGATTTGACGACACGACGCGGATATGGTTCGCTACGCCGCGCGCTATTGCAAAAACGGACAACCTGAACCAAAAACTACTACGTCTCATAAAGTATATGTGTGTTGCTTCAACTACACTGATTTGTCAGTGTGTAGAGAACACGATAGAAACATTTCGTGGAATTTTGTTATTGCGCAGAATCGGCGAGACTCTGACGGTCATTTTCATGCTGGGCTGGGCCCATTTTGATCAGTATCTTTGTGAGACTTCTATACGCCTGGCCTTTTCTTGAAGTACCTAAGTCAACCATTTATTTAAGTATTGTTAATATGTTGGGATGGACAACATTCTAATTTTAGTAGAATATTGGATTTACTAAGTGTTTCTTTACTGTTTCCAATCGCTTTGTTACGTGTAGTTTGTTGCCAACACGTATTAACTTTGATTATTTATATATATATATATATATATATATATATATATATATATATATATATATATATATATATATATATATATATATATATATATATATATATATATATATATATATATATATATATATATATATATATATATATATATATATATATATATATATATATATATATATATATATATATATATATATACATACATAAATATATATTCGCCAAACTGGAGCCATCCCTGTAGTTTATAATCGTTGGATTCTAGCAGCTTGAGTATTCGTTGGGATTCTAGCGAGTTTTGTTTTTTCAAATAGCCGGATCTAGGTGAGCCAACCTAAAAATCTTAGCTTGCACCTTGCATAAACTATAGGGCACTAAAATTAAGCCAGACAAATATAACTTTTGAACTGAGTGCGCACTAGTGTATCCAGTGCGGTCAATGAAGAAACACTATTAATCTGAGTTCTCTTAAATATGTGTTTGGTTTATGAAGTTTAGATGTTTGATTTCGTTTTATATTCTTAAAACTGAGTTGCTGTGGGGGAATGTTGTTAAATTGGTAAAAAATATATAATATTGATGGGAAAACTATGTAATTCAAGATAAAATGACTTCGGCTCTTTATTTGGAACATTATTTGGATAGTAAACAAGACTACTAATTTTTCTGTAGCCTTTATAAAGATGTATTATCAATAATAAAAATTCCCATATTTTCCTTAATTTCATTAACTTTAGGTTTGGAGCATCTGCCCAACGAATTGCAGAAATTTTACTTTAATGAGTGATTTGGATAAGAGCACAAAGTTTAATGAAAAATATAGATGGGTTGGCTGATGAATATTTGCGAAACATCAAAACCTAACAAGTGATCTGAAGAACAACTTGATAAAATACAAAAACATGTTTAATAAAGCTAAGGTAAATATATTATTAGCGAAAAGATATTTTCTGTATGTATTTGATTTTTCTAAAAACCTAATTTTCATAATTTTTTGTATAGATTTTATTTAAGTGCAAAACAACTTATAAAACCAGCACCTTAAAATGGGGAAATTACTTATGTTACCCATGAAATGTTTTTTTTTAATGATTTTTATAAGTATATTTTGGTCACTTTTGTGTGTAAGTGTTTTTAACCTTCCAAATGCTAAAATTCGCCGTTATTGGCAAACAATAATAAAGTCTGTTTTGAAATTTTTCGCGAACGTTGGCGAAAGTTTGTCTGGAAAAACCTCTGCATTCTAGTGTAATTCTACTTTAAGTTCTTGAATTTTGGGGAGGGGGGTTTTTGTAAACTTTATTTTTAAATAAAAAGGGAAAAAAAGTCTAGAGGAGTTAATGGGGAGACCGTGGGCCTTCGATGGCACCTGCTCCCATCCAGGGCCGGGAAACGTTCATTGAGCCACCCGAACTGCTAAAGCATAGTGGGGAGGGGCCCATCTTGCGGAAATGCAAATTATTTTCACTGAGTTATAGCACCATTTTCATCCACCTGATTTTCCAAAGATTGGACGATAAAAGGGGTAATGCTTTTTCCCAAAAGGTTGATACAGTTGCCCAGTTAAATTTTTTTCCAAAAGAAGGGCCCCGATAATTTCTTTTCCCAAAAAAAACCTCCCAAACGTTGATTTTTTTGGAAATTGAGTATGCCTGAAATATGTGCGGATTTTCATTACCCAATATCTGCAGTTATTTATTAAGAATTCCATTTAAGAAGAAATTGATTCGTCAAAAAGCAGATTTTTTTTGATCAAATGAGGGTCTTCGTCAATTGCTGGCAATTGATTCAAAAAAATTCTATTCTTCTATCAAATCTCTTCGTTAGTTCATAAGAATTTGTTTTTGAGGAAAAAACTTTTTTTTTTCAAAATTTTGTGCACGGAACCCGTAGAAAATTTCAGCTTAAAAATTTTTTGGAATAGCCCGTCGAATTTTTTTGGAACGCCAACCTCAACCGGGGTGCTTGTCAAAACCCTTTCATTAGTACTTTTTTTGTTGCATACAGATCCATTTTTTTAAACTTACGCCCAATTCCATTACATTTATGCCCCACGTTTTTATTTTGATGCCTTCATTGAATCCTTTTTGGCTTCTACGGCCACGATTTCCCCCAGCCCCATAGGGGAAAATTATTTTATTCTCGTAAGATACACCATTTTAAAATAAGATTTTAATTTTAAACTAACGATGTAAAATGACAATCCTAACAGTAATATTTAACGGTTCCTAAACGTTTAAAAACTTGTGCTATTGCAGTGTTTTGCTGTAGAAGGAAAAAAAAAATAATAATTGGAATGAATGCACACTAAAATAGTTTGGAGGAATTTCAAAAAAGTTTCTCGCCAATAACGGCGCAATTTTGAGCATTTGATAAAATAAATTATTTCAACACGATAAACTAATTAACACACATTTTTATTTTAAGTCGCTTCTACGTCCATAGATTTAAAGTTTTTGTACTGTTGAATAGCAAATTTATGCCGCTTCAATGATGTGTCAATAGGGGGGGTTCCATTTAATTTAAAAAATGGGGTTCTGGGGGTTAGGGGTGACCGATAAAATTTTTCAAAACAAATTAAATTTCCCCCCTTATATCTAAATCGACGTGTTTTTTTTTTTTTTGGTGATTTTTTTTTTTTTAAAAAATATTTGGGGTTTTTTTTTAATTTTAAAATTTTTTAAAATTTATATATATATATATATATATATATATATATATATATATATATATATATATATATATATATATATATATTTTTTTTTTTTTTTTTTATATATTAAAAAAAAATATATATATATATATATATATATATATATATATATATATATATATATATATTATTTTAATATATAATATATACGGGTATGCCAAAAAAAAGAATTTTGCTCAAGATTAAAGTACCTTTTTTATTTACAATTTTAAAATTGTTATAATGTTTTCAAATTAAAAACCATGTTTAAATATGCAATAAATCCTTCCCAAATTAAAAAAAAAAAAGGGGTAAAGGGAAGTATCAAACAGAAACAGACAACCCCCTTTAACTGTTGAAAAAGAGAGACAAAGCTTGCAGGGGTCTATACTTGTAAAAAGCGCTGTTTGCAGCGAAGAGTGGGGTTCGAGGCAAGGCAACCCGTCGACGTACGATGTTTAAGCTATTTTGGCGCGTATACCCCAAATTCGATTTCACTTTTTTTAGGGTTTTTTGCTTTGTTTTTGCGAAACGTCCATGTTCGGTTTTTAACTTTCCCACCTGTATATACCGGATGGTGCCCGAATGGAAGGAAACCCATGAAATTTTGATAAGAAATATTGGCCCCTTTAATTTCAAAAAATTGTATTAGACTTTTTAAGATTGATAAATTAGTCACTTTTTAAATTTTTTTTTTTTTTTTGAAAAAATTAAAAATTATTTAAGAAAACTATTTGAAAATGTTGCATCCTGCAAATTCAATACCAGAATAAATAAACATAATAAACTTTTTAATTGACTTTTATTTTTATTATTATTTAAAATGTTTTACAGTATTGAAGAAAAATAACAATGATTAAATGGTATTACATGGAAAATAGTTATCAAAAATGACATGTTCTCTACTTTTTTTTCCCGACAGACAAAATTCAAGTAAGACAAGATTCAAAATATCGTTCATACGTTTAGATAAAAGGTACTTTTTTAAAAAAATGCAACTGCTTAGAGCGAAATAATAATTCTGATGGAAGAGCTCAAGAAAATAATGCCCATTTAGATGTTTTACCAAGGGAAAAAAATAAAGGTTAGCACCAATTCTTGACAAAGGGGGGAAAGAATACAGCACAGTACTACGCAAATTAAAGAAATATAACTATCATCCGTACAAATATCAAAGACATGGGAAATTGGGGAAAGGGATGAGACCGAAGAGCAGATTTTTTTTTAAGGTATGGAAATGGCGAATTACGATGGGGACTTTTTCGCAATATTTGTTTTTGTGACGAATGCACCTTCCCTTAAACAATGAACCAAACGTTCAAAACATCAGATACTGGAGCAAAGAAAAAAACACAGATTTGTATTTACAAGGACTCAATACCCCAAAAGGAAAGGTTTGGGCGGGGATTTTATACATCGGATTATTGAACCTTTTTTTTTAATGATAATTTGGGAACAGAAACCTTTTAGAACTATTACAAAACAATGGTGCCGGATTAAGAAGTTGACCTGACAATCAAGAATTTTTTTAAATGGATGGTTGTCCTGCCACAACAGAGAAGTAAGGGAATATGTTCAAAATGTTTTCAATGGTCACTATATACCAAATTACACCATAAATTGGCCAGCTAGGTCTCTTGATTTTTCCAAAGACTTCTTCCTTTGGGGTCACATCAAAAAAGTTATTTATACAAATTTGAGTTATCAAAATTTAGAAGAATTAAAATTTAATTTCACCGGCATGGATCGACTATCGGATTTAACTTCATAATGTAAGAACTAATTTTTAACCGTTTAGGAAAGCTTATCAATAAACGGAGGTCTGGGTGAGCATCTTTTAAAAAAGTTGTTTTAGTTTTAATGTGTTGTGTTAAAACGTATTTTGACAGTTTTTTAATGTGTTTTTACCTTCCTATAAAATTGTTCAATTTGTAAAAAACTTATTATGGTTCAATTTATTACTTGTATTTTTTTAAAATTACAACCATTATTTTTCTTCAAATGAAAAAAAAATTTTAAAAACAAAAAAGTAAAATGTGAAT
>JAHBCN010022000.1:0-13781 GCA_019359885.1 Listronotus oregonensis | reverse complement strand
TAAAGACATTTGTCGGAAATGTAGAACGTTTATCACGACTAACTGGGAAAGAGTTGATATTATTCTAATTTTCTTTTTGTAGAAATAGGTCATTTTTCTTTTTGTGTAAATATTTATGGCTAATAATGCAATTATTTATTTTGTTTTTTTATTTCGATTAATTTTTAGATAGGTTCAACAGTTTTTTTTTTTTTAGGTTTAGGTTTAGATTAGGCTGGGAGTCCCAACCCATGGGGAATTTTATAAATTATATCTTTTAGTTGTGTATTTGTAAGTTTCTTGATATAAAAAATGTTTTTCTCTTGATTAACTTTAATTAGGCTTTTGCACATACGGATGTTAAGTCATCTAGGTGCAGTATATGTAATATCTAAGAATTTATAACCTTTATATTATAGAACATAATTTGTTAAGTTGGATTAAAAAAAAAATACGAATATATATAGAGTATATGAGTATATGAGTATTTGCGATCGAAAGCCGGAGTTTTTCGTCGATTAAATCAACGTTTTTAATTGTTTTTTTGCAAATAACTCGATAAGTATGCATTTTATCAAAAAAACTGTAAATAGCAATTGTAGCTTTTGAAAAAACAAATAAATAGTTTTTTTGTAATTGCTGTGGGACCAATACAAACCAAGTTGTGGTTTGTTAAAGGTTAGCTGTTATTCATCAAACAAAATTTCAGAGTTTTAAAGGCAAATAACGCAAAATCTAACGTATTTTTCGAGAAAAACTAATAACTTTTTTGAAGCCTTTGCAAAAACCTTTCTTTTTTTTAAAGGCATGTATCATAAAAGTTGATTCAGTTATGATTAAAATAAGGTTAGACCAAAATTTTTGGGAGCAAAAATCTTCGAAAACGACGCCCTAATTACCACCCTAATTAAAATGAGGCATAGCTCCCTTATTCAATTCTCTTTCTCTATGTATTATGAATACATTCTAAACTTTTAACCGATTTAAATTGCTTAATTTAGAAAAAATTGAAGCTGCAAGTGAGAATCAAATGTCAGAATTTTAACAAAAAATGACCTTTTCTCAAAATAACTGGAAAACTAAGGGAAATACGGAAAAATTACTGAGGTATCAAATTGTAGTTTTTTGAATTTCAAATATATATTTTTTTACTTTACTGTATTACGGAAATTAAGTGTGATATAAACGTTTAAAACGTGTGTGTATAGATAAGCACTATCTTGTTTCAGCCCTTTAAACTCACCCCTTCAAAAAAATGTTTTAAACAGTTTTAATATATAGGACCTTATAACTTTTGAAAAAACCAACAGAATGGTTTAAAAAAATTATTACAAGAACTAAAGGAGTAATGCTTGAAAACCCAATTTTTTGGAACATTCTAAAAGTGATTCGATGTATTTTTGGAAAAATTCGCGGTTTTGTACAATATTTTGCATTGTAATATTGTAAATGGCGGGTTTTTGAGGATTTAAAAATTACAAAATTAAATTAGTGATACTTTTGGGCAGTCACATTTATTAATTACAGCTATGTGACAATATGTAAATATTTTAGGGTAAACTTTTTTTTTAATAAATCACAATAAGGGTTGATTTTTAAGGTTGAAATATATTAAATAATGTTTCAAAGATTTAAATACTTATTTTTCAATATTTATGAGCCTAATTTTATGTGACGTAAATTTTAATATAAAAGTTTTAAAGGTTTTTGCAATAAGGGATAGTTTTCACCCCTTAAAAATAAAAAGCGAACTTCAGCATAATGGAGATTTTGAAGAGAAGGGTAAGTCAAGATTAATCTCAAATTTTCATGCAAAACACTGTGATAATATATTAATTTTTTAAGGTAAATATGTTTTTTTAAAATCATTATAAGGGTTGAATTTTAAGGACTAAAATATTTCAAATAATTAAAAAAAAACAAAATACTACTTTTTCAACTTATTTGAGTCAAATTTTACTCAATTTAAGCTTTAATGTATAGTTTTATGGGTTTAAGCAATAAAAGGTAGTTTTCACCCTTAAAAAATAAAAAGCGCCCATAGGCATAATATAGATTTAGAAGAGGAGGATAAGTTAGGCATTATTCCAAATTTTCATGCAAATCTATGCATTTTGAAAACATTGTCTTATTTTGCATTTTTTTCAGCTTTGTTTTCTAAACTAATAGTCTTTATGTTGCCCAATACATTTATTCCATTGGTGCTTAAGAGCCCTTGTGCAATCGCTGTAGGCTGATGTGTCCAATTCTTCAATATATGTGGCTGTGGCAGAGATTACCTCTAAATCCGAGGCAAATTATTTACCAGCACGATTTTTGTTTCAAATTCGAAAACACATGAATGCACCAAATGTGTTAAATAAGGTGTATCAGGTGTTAAATAAGGTGAAATCAGCTCGAAGCCTAACAGATGAATTTTTGCTATGGCAATTAGCGACTTGGGACAAGGTGCAATATCCTGGTGGAACACAATTTTCTTTTTTGCTAAACCGGGATGTTTCTCGTGATTATTTTGGTTCAACTGGTCAAGTATGTTAACGTAATACTTAGAATTTATAGTTTTTTATTTATCAAGATAGTCTATAAAGATAACGCCTTTTGCATCCCAAAAATTGTTGCCATAAATTTTTCTGCCGATGGAGTGCCTTTGCCGTCTTCGAAATTGGTTGGGGGAGACTTTAACGGTGTCAAACACTCTTCTGATATGGTCATGCGAATGACTTTTTGCTCTGGAATAAGCAACCGGGGCACCTATAGAGCGGATTGTTTTTCTCATCTCTAAAACTTCAGTTAAAATATGATAAGTTTGCTCTTTCAATATACCCACAGTTCCAGTTATCTCATATAACTTCAGCCAGGGATGATTCAAAACGATTTTATGAACTTTCTGCATAATTTCTTCAGAACTTGCCGGTTTTGGCCTGTCGGAACGCGGGGCATCTTTAGTGCTCGTGCTACTACGATTAAATTCTGCAACCCAAGTTTTAATGGTGAAAAATGAAGGCTCTGACTCATCTAAACTAGCATTTAACTCTTCTTTAATTTCTGTAGGATGTAAACCTTTGATATAAAAACATTTTATAACTGCACGTATCTCATTTTTTTTTATCCTTGACAAAATGTTAAACTTTATAGCTTTAAACGACTTGACGCGCTCTCTTCAAATTTTCAAGATAAATTGGCAAAGCATGAGGGTATTTAAATATGCGGTCATATGACAGCAACCCGCGCCCTTTATGGTTTAGGCCAAAAACGTTTTATCCCGTCTTTAGAAATTATTTGTGTTTAGTTGCATTAAGTTTTATCCTAAGTTAATGTTTTGCAACATTATTTTTACTTTTCTTACTAAAAGGAAAGTGTTGTAATCGCTAAAAAATTGCACCCCGAGATTTTTTCAAATATTTACATCTTGGGGTCTTTATGTTAGGAAAACATGGTTTTTTATTTGGTACCAAAACTGTCGAACGAAATAAGTAATTAATTTTAAGTTTGGCATACGTAGGGTAAGCGATCTACTGTTTTCAAGCCATTTCAAGAAAAGGCACTGAGAGGGTTGGTTGGTTAGTTTACGTGGGGTTGGTTGCCTTCCCATATTCGCTCTGCAGCCCTTTGGCTTTATACTTCCCTTTTATTATAGAAGGCCATTTTCCTTAATTAGGTCTAATAGATTTCTACCAAGATGTTTGGAAGAAGTGGGTTTTAGCTTGGGTATTTTTTCAAAAAGTATGTGTCTTTTATATAGGAGTGCGTTGCAGTTATATATTATGTGTGAGGATATTTGCTTTCCTCCCCGCAAAGCCTGCATGTTACGAAATCCTTGTCTATGCACATTTTTTGCAAGTGTTTTCTTTAGTGACACTGGTATATTAGTAGTCTTACCACTTGTCTTAACCGAGTGTCCCCAAAAGAAGGATCTAAGCTTTTGGTTTCTCGGAAAGGTCACCAAGCGTTGCTTTCGTATGCCTGGACCAGGTGACGCATGCCAACGATCTAGATGCTGTTTTTGGGACCATCTGTTTATCGTTGTTTTCGACGCCTACTTTGGTAGTCCATAGATTGACTCCGGAGTACTATATTTTTTAGATGAATCTGCTCTTGCTACTTTATCTTCTTTTTCATTGTATTCTATTTCCGAGTATCCAGAAACCCAGAGTAGAGAATTTATTTAAGATCGTGCAGGCACTCCATCGTGATCTTAGATATAAAACGATTAAAATTTAAGTCTTCGGGAGTAGCTTAAATCTTTGACAGAATTTGTATGTTTGGGTCGCTCTGAGCCTTGCCCCAAATACACCATTATTCACTTCATCATTTGTCTTAGATCCATTTGTAAACCAAACCAGGTCTCTAAAAGTTATAAAAGTGTTCTCTTTGTTCATTTATCAGCATCGTAGTTGTCTTTAAACAGTGTGTCCCAAATTGGTGGGGAATGTATGGGGAACTTGGAAACCACGATAGATAGAAAATCGGTTAAATGGGGAAAGTTTTTGACAATTATGTTAGTAAGCTAATCCCGTTTTCTACATGGTTTTATCTATTTAGGTTTTTGATAATGGGTTTCGCTAACATAGCTATAATAGCTATAACGTTAATACCGTGTTACAACAAAACTACACGTAACAAGTTAATTGAAATAAGTGAAAACAAAAACAATGAAAAGTGGCTAAACTAGTATTCGTACCAGAATGCAGATGTAAAATAACGACCTAAAATTCAAAATATTGTCCATATTTTTCAACATATTAACGATATTTTTTCAAATAGTCCTAACTACCCTATAAATGGTTGACTTAGGTATGTGGAATTCTCTATCAACATCCCTGGCTGAAGATGTTGGATTTTCTTTAAAATGTTGGTTAACTTCTTAGGTCGTGGTTTTTTAAAACTTCGAATTTAAGCAAATTTGTAACCAGTTTTCGAAAGTATGTTAGTTTAGGATGCTGCCTTGCAGGAAAATTGTCGAAATACGTTTGCGCAGCTATATTAACATTTCTATTGCTTTGGAAATAACGTTGCAAAATATCAAGTATTTCTACCCGAGCTAACTTGATAATAACGCTAGATGACATTCGCCGGAATCAAGGCCAACTAAAATATTTGTTTTTTGAAGTGGGTGAGGTTTTAAACTCCTAAACTATAATATGTTATACATTGTTGAAATAGGAATAAAAAGCACTATTTGGCTGCAAAAAAATCCAATATGGCGCCCATATAAAAAAGTAAAGTTGGTGATGCTTCATCAACTTTACTTTTTCATATGAGCGCCATTACAATTTCTTGTAACCCGTATTAACGTTAAAGCTATGTTCGCGAACCCATTTCTGTAAAATATCTGTTCAGCTTATCTATTTTGCCAATTACTAATATTTTATTGTTTACAAAAAAAAATGACGTTCGCCGGAATCAAGGCCAACTGAGAAAATATTTGTTTTTTGAAATAAATAAGGTTATAAACTCTTAAATTATAACATGTTTACATTGTTGAAATCAAAATAAAAAGCAGTATTTGGCTGCGTAAAAATCCAATATGGCGTCCATATGAAAAAGTAAAGTTGATGATGATTCTAAAAACCCGAAACGTAGAAAATAAAAATTGACTACTCGGTGATATTCTACAAAAAAAGTTGCTTTGAAGAAGTTTTTACAGATTTGAAAAATTTTCACTTATAAAAAAAATATGGCCGATTTTCGAAAATGCATGTTTTAGGTTTTTTCAAACTTTCTCAAAAACCTAAATAGATAAAACCATGCAATAAACGGGATTAGCTTACTAACATAATTGTCTAAAACTTTTCCCATTTAACCGATTTTCTATCTATCGTGGTTTCCAAGATCCCCATACATTCCCCACCAATTTGGGACACACTGTATAGTTCATTAAAGTTATTTTTTTTAAGAAAATTGCAATTTTTAGTTGCAAAAATGGAAAGCAGAAACGTTTCTTCACTTACTGGTAAAAATAAGTTGAGACTTAAATGTCATCAAGGTTTCATTTAAAGGTTAGATGTACAGGATGTCCCATTTTCGACACTTTTATAGAGCATCTCCGTAATTGTTGCAATTAAAAAAGTAAGCTTGGCGTCTTGTGCTCTTTTTGGGTCAAACTTAAATTGGTAAATTCAAAATTTGAAACTTTCGCTTGCTTAAGAGATACGGGGGAAAATAAAAAAATGTCAGTTTCAGAATAACCCTACATTTTTTTAGTTAAAAGATATAAATTAACATATTTTTCACAGAGAAATAGAAGGAGGGAGAAAGCGCTTCGACCACTGCGCATCCAATTTTCCGAGGACGGCATGTAAGCCGCCATGGTTGCTTCTACTTGTCAAATCAAAATTGACATTTGACATAACAAAGTTTTGTTTTCTTTGTTGTCCTTATGGAATAAAACATAGTTGTCGTATAAACGATTTTTTCGTAAATGTTTTGTTTACTTTTTGGATTAGATTTGGCTTAGTATATCTTTCGTTTTATTTTATTCTAGTTTAGTGTTCCATTTATAATGCTTTAATTTAGTTAAATAAACTATGTTTTGTTGCGTGAGAGGGTGTTCCAATTCTAGAAGATATAATACAGAAGAAGATATATTATCATATGTAAATACTTCATTTTATATAGTGAAAATATTTTGTGTATATATAAAAACCTAGAAAAATTAAAGCTTAAATAGTTTAATTGTATTTTTTTTAAGATAACATACATTATAATAGTTTGTCTCTTGATTTTTGCATACTTGCAGGCGCTACAAAATTTACAGGTAATATTTTAATTTTAGATTTCCAAAAGATGAAGTTTTGGTTAAAAAATGTTTGAGTGTACTGCAAATGAACAGAACATTTGTTCAAAATAGTTCCTGGATAGTGATCATATACGACAAGGAAATATTATAAGACAACATGTTATACCTTTGCTTTGGATGGCATTTCCACCCAAGTACCCACCAATTATCAACAATTCCATGGCGAAACACCATACAAAATTTGTTGAAGGGAAAAGAATAAGGAATAAGTTAACCAAGTTGATTCCATTTAATGGTCAATAAAACCTATTAATAAAAATGTATTGTTAGCCCAACACTTTATGCCTTTTTGTTGTCAAACTAATCTACTGGATTAAGTGTAAGAATGCCACTTTTCTATTCCTTAGAGGGAGAGTGTGAACTTGCCCATGATTGTGTCTATGTAACTCTATAATTACGGTATCTTAGTATTGGCAATTGCCTCATATTAATCATTCAAATAGTCTCTGCAGCAGCCTAAATTTAAACTAATTATGAAATAATTTGTTCAATTAGAATTGTATTTCGGACCTACGGTATTTAAACATCGATAAAAATTCCCTTAAATTATACACTACAATAACATTAGTCTAACAGGACACAGAAATTTATGATCGCAATTTTACAATAATTGTCAAAAAAAACCTATTCTCCACTAAAAATGATTTTAAAAAATTTGGGGAAATAAGCTACAAAGGGAAGGACTTGTCTGGTTGTATTCTAAAAACTGAAAAAAAAGGAATTGAAAATTCATGTGAATGGCAACCGACCTGAGCATTGTTTAAAAAGGTATAACCTTAAACAAAACGAGTGGCATAAGTAAAGAGGTTAGTATCATCATAGTACATATAAAAATTAATATATAGCATGAAATATTTTTTTAAATTTAAATATATAGGAATTTCCTTTTATAATTTTTATAGTAAGAAAAAAACTCACACTTATGATCAACTGCTTAAGATGATATAAGAACAACCATTTTATAAAATAAAGTTTTTCTATTGGGCCACCTACAAACTACATGTATTAGCCAGTGTCATTTCTTAAAGTCACTTTACTTCTTAATGCAAAAAAAACATTTGACAAAATACAGTGTACTGATTATTTATTTTATTTAATAAAATGCCATTTGTCCATATTACATGTTCTCGCTGTGAAGTTCTATAGGATATGTTATCTGCATTTTTTTGCTAAATTCTCTTATTGTTACTTTAGGTCTGGTTGTTATTCAGAATTAGTTTACACTTTTTGTACACACTAAATTCTGAAATACACCTTCGATAAGAGCACTTACATAAAAAAAATGTGAAATACTGTACACTACTTTTGAATAACAAAGGGACCTATTTTGATTTTTAAAGAACCCATTATGTTTACTTTAGAGTTTTAAAGACAGCACTGCAGTTATTGGATAAAATTATTAAAGCTTCTTTGGGTAAACAAGTTGGTATTTCGATTTTAGCATTTTTATTTATGGTTTCTTTAAAAAAATTACTACCAAGTCTCCTGGATCTTCTTGCCCTTTATTAAAAAACTGTAATATATATTATATGTATATTTATAAAGTATTTTGTTTCTTTTATCTTTACTAAAAAAAAACCAAAAACACATTTATATGTAGGATTTCAATATTCTGAGGTCTTTACCAAGAAAAAAATCTTTTAACCCACAAATATTTTGGAATTCATACAAATAATTCACCTGCATAGTATACTGTTTTATAATGGTACATGTTTTCATCTTAAAATTTTAATTTTATTCATAAAACGTAATATTAATTATCCAGAACCATTTTTTTATTAAATTTTTGTTACCTAACAAGATTTTGAAATGACAAGCACAAATTATATTAGACTTTTCGCGCAGTTTGAAGCGCTTTCTCCTCTTCTCTATTTCCCTGATTTTTCCAAAAAGTTTTTTATAATGATCATCGTTTGTAGAATAAGTATATGTGGTCAGGTAAAAAAAATATTATTGGACCTAACTCCACACCCTGTATATTTTAATTCAAAATAATAGCATTTTAAATTATCTTCTTAAAAACATAACATACCATGAATGACATTGGTTTTACATGCGATTTATTTAAACTTAATTACTTTAAAGCACTGTAGGCTATGAAACCAGTAAAAATGATTATTTTGGAAACAACCATTCGCGTACCATTTTCGACTTTAAAAATATCCAAAACGGTGTTGGAATGTACGCCTTTGATAAAGCTTAGTAGGGAGAATAGGACAGTTCTGCATCCTCCGTCCCCCGGGGGAGCTTATCATCTTAATATCTCTGACGTAATTAAATATTTAGGAATCTCGTGTGACGCGTTATTTAGGGCGTGGCCAATACTATCTGTCAAATGTCAACTGTCACCTGTCAAATGTCAAATGACATCTGTCACCTGTCATATGTCAAAAACCACGTGATTTGGAAAATGGTCGTTATGCGTAGGATACTTGTGCTAAGACCTAATATTGATTTGCGCAAACGCGAAAATTTTAGGTTATGTCGTTCGGGCGCTATCGACTAAAATCGTTTTTTAACCCTGATGATTAGTTTAAGACGCGCGGTTTAAATTTTTTAAAATTAGCGAAACGTCGTACCTATCGAATAGCGAAAACCGCATGGCGCCATCTTTAGCCATAAAGACGCTACAGCTGTTTAAAAATCGTCGAAATTCATCAATTAGCGATTAGGACGGTGACCCTATAGTAAATTAATAATTGTGGTCTTAGTATTACGCTTATAGGAATAAAACTTAACCAAAGAATAGCTGTTAACGTCAATAATTTCAAGGTCAAACGCATCAAACCTAACATGTATGCCGTCTCCGCCCGGTGCTTAAGAGCAGAGCGCAGAACCTTATAATTAGAATCTTATTACTGTTTTCCCAAATAACATCCCTGTATTTTCAAATAACAGCCCTGTTTTTCCAAATAACAGCACTGTTTTCCCAAATAACAGCCCTGTATTTTCAAATAACAGCCCTGAGAAAAGGGGGAAGGAAGACAAGATAACACCTTAAAGAGAGAGAACGAGACAAACCACGATGACGTCATAGAACAGATGTCCCGTGTCCGCTGTCCGCCGAGATAAAAGGATACCCACCTCAAGGTACCCGGACGTTGATATGCCTCATTTACATATCTAAAGCGTATCTGATATGAATAAATTCTAATCCACTTTAACTAACCAATCTACAGTGCTGTTATTTGAAAATACAGTGCTGTTATTTGGAAATACAGTGCTGTTATTTGAAAATACAGGGCTGTTATTTGGAAAACAGGGCTGTTATTTGAAAATACAGTGCTGTTATTTGAAAATACAGAGTTGTTATTTGAAAATACAGTGAGGTTATTTGGAAAACAGGGCTGTTATTTGGAAAAACAGGGCTGTTATTTGATAATACAGGGCTGTTATTTGGAAAAACAGGGCTGTTATTTGAAAATACAGGGCTGTTATTTGAGAAAGCAGTAATAAGATTATAATTATAAGGTTCTGCGCTCTGCTCTTAAGCACCGGGCCTATGCGGAGACGGCATACATGTTAGGTTTGATGCGTTTGACCTTGAAATTATTGACGTTAACAGCTATTCTTTGGTTAAGTTTTATTCCTATAAGCGTAATACTAAGACCCCAATGATTAATTTACTATAGGGTCACCGTCCTAATCGCTAATTGATGAATTTCGACGATTTTTAAACAGCAGTAGCGTCTTTATGGTTAAAGATGGCGCCATGCGGTTTTCGCTATTCGATAGGTACGACGTTTTGCTAATTTTAAAAAATTTAAACCGCGCGTCTTAGACTCATCATCAGGGTTAAAAACGATTTTAGTCGATAGCGCCCGAACGACATAACCTAAAATTTTCGCGTTTGCGCAAATCAATATTAGGTCTTAGCACAAGTATCCTACGCATAACGACCATTTTCCAAGTCACGTGGTTTTTGACATATGACAGGTGACAGATGTCATTTGACATTTGACAGGTGCCATTTGACATTTGACAGATAGTATTGGTCACGCTCTAAATAACGCGTCACACAAGATTCCTAAATATTTAATTACGTCGGAGATATTAAGATGATAAGCTCCCCCGGGGGACGGAGGATGCAGAACTGTCCTATTCTCCCTACTAAGCTTATTTTTTTTAATATGCGCTTTTATTAAGTGTCACTCACTACATACTAAATAATATCACTGAAATATCCAATGCGGTTTTGATAATATTATTTTTTTTGTCCACAAAGCCTTGTATAAAGCCTAAATTCTAGGTACAGTGGGTGCCGGGTTTTTAGATGTTTACCCCATTTTTTCCCAGTTCCGTGAACTCTATCCAAGTACCGAAATATGCGGATATTGCATTTCGCAGCGCCTATTAGACAACACGGTAGTGCTACCAGGGACGTTATATTTCCATTAATTTTAATACCCTGTGTTTTCGAAATAAAACATTTTTATGATAAGCTTTCCTATTTTTTCTTGAAGAATATCATGGAATATCATGTATAAAGAAAAAAGAATTTCCTCGAAGGTAATTCATATAGCTAATTTTATAAAAATTGGGCGAAAAAACAGTTACGCCAAAATACTGTAGGACGCCGACTAGTTCCTTGAATTTCACGCGTTGCGTACGATTTAAAATTTATGGTACTTAACGCCCTTGGAATGTCCGATGGCCATCGGTATCTCATGACCTTTGACCCTTCGAAAATTTGGTGACGCGGTTTAACAACAGGAGAATATTTTTATTATTTTTTTAAATTCTGATCGGATACAATCGTGTTAAAAGGTGAAACGTGCATTCAAGATGCAATTGGCTTATTGCCTACTTTACGATTTAAATAAGTAAGAATTAGAATTATGGTTAAAATATAGGTTATAGTCTAGCCAAGAAAGGTATTTCCTGCGAAAAATAGTTAGAAGTCTTCGAAAGATATGAGCGATTGCTTGTTCGACGTGAAATGCAAGTCTAAGAAAGGCGTTTTGAAGATTTTTTCGGCCAATAAAAATTGCGATTGTTATTAACAAAAAAAACGAAAAAAAAGAAGCCATTTGGATTTTTGATGATAACTCAAAAATCATAAAATTGCAAAAGGGTTCTTAAAGAGAATGAAATTTCCAAAAAAAAGTTCCAACTCCCGAAACTTTATCTCCATTATTTATAATTTTAATATAACGCTAAAAATGGGTAACGCGCGACATTTTTGGTTGCGCGCGTCAGTCAAAACCAAGTACGTCGCACTAAATAATTCTTTTTAAGATATTAAATAGTAATTGAAAAATTTTAAAAAAATATGGTGTATTCAGAACACTTTAAGGATGTTATTTCCGTAAAAATTTAACTTAAATTTAAGTTATCATTAGTTGTTAATTAACAATATTGTTTTGAAATTTCGTCTTTATTGTATATTAAAAAAAAAATTTGAAATAATTGTCGTAAACATTTTTCGGTTTTTGAGTTATCAAAAATCGAAAGGGCTTCTTTCTTTTTCGGTTTTTGTTAATGGCAATTGCAATTTTTATTGGCAGAAAAAATCCTCAAAACGCCTTTCTCATTCCGCGTCGAACGAGCTATCGCTCATATTATTCGACGCCTTGGAGGAGGCCGTATTACGAAGCATAAGTTTTATATAGGCCTGTCATCACCAAAATTGACGACGCGATGCCGAACAAAAATTTTAAATACCCCGGACATTAGGGGACATTACCCAACCGCTGTGTTCACACGTCGTCGTCGTGGTTGGGCCCAGTAGAATCTTTTGGAACATGCGCTAGACTTGCTGGTTATCGGCAACTCTTTTGGCTAGCGTATGGAACGGGATCCGAAGCTAAGATGAACACAAGGCTTAACTCAAGGTGTTAGCATACCGTGCTAATGAGTGAATGACATCCTGTGCCTTAAACAGGTGTCTCCAACGGTGCCTCTGAGATACAGGGCGACCTCTCAGAGTAGCTAGCCTTCCTACGGTAATGCGGAGCTCTGCCGTGGTGAACTATTACTTCCCTAGCTCCAAACAGAAAGCGGACAGAGCCGTAACGAATAAATCCGTTTCGTAAGGTGTCCCTGAAGTCACTGGCGCCTGTTTCACGGGAAAGGGCTAATCCATCTCGAACGAACAGGTGCTTAGAAAGGGTTCCCTGAATCCAAAGAGAAGGCGGACAGAACTGCCTTTATAGGAAAAAGAGTTCCCTGGCTTTAAACAGAAAGCGGATAGGACCGTTTTCATGGGGTAAGGCCCGAGATGCTGCCTCAGAAAGAACATCTGGTACCTGTAACAAGGACCTGGTAGCTACCCACGTCACTAGACCGGGAAAGGAGGGCATGACGGATCTAATCGTCAGCTCGTCATACTCTCCAGGAGACAGGGACACCAGAACACATCAGAACACATTGTGCTCGTGTCCGGTAGTGACACGAGTAAGAGGAGATGTAAGAACTCTCTTTCCCAATTTGATATCGGATTCATTAGAAGTCCAATCTTATTGGGGGAAATATAAAAAGGTGTGAGCCACAATAGACCGAGCGGTCGCAGTGGAGGGCGTAAAAAGTCCACTCTTTATAAACCTACCTACCTACCTAGGAGACATTATCAGTCGCCACTCGGTAGTTTTATAGGAAAAGTCAAAATCTGTTTTTGATTTTCTCTTGGCTTTATACGGGATGCGACAGGTCAAAGTAAGAATTATGTACCTATAATTTTTTGAAATAACAGTGTTATTTTAGAAGGCAAAATTAAAACCAGACCAAATAAGACATTATTGTATATCTTATTTCTGTTTAGCATGTAAGAAGACAATAGACACGTGCTCATATGCTTCTTAGAAAAGAAACTGCCACTGCTAGAATTTTTAAAGAAAACAAAGTAACTTAAAATACCAGCTAATCATTCTGCTATATGAACCATTAGCCAGCAAACTTATACAATTGGCTAGTATAAGAGCTTCCGCCCATATTTTTTTTTACATTTAACCTATCCAACCTTTATTGATTCAGGCATTAGAGATTAAAAGAAGCGATATAAAAC
>JAHBCN010021999.1:0-13714 GCA_019359885.1 Listronotus oregonensis | reverse complement strand
TTAACCAAAAATCAAAAATTTGTTTTTACCTATTTTTGGGGATTAAAAACTCTCATTTTTCTATTTTTAAATCTGCCATTTTTTTTTATTAATTAAAACATAATTATTCCGGCTTAATGCGAGGTAACTTTATATTTAAGCGTTAATAATTTTATTTTTTGTATTTAGATCAAAATTATTCAAATTTTATGGTGAAAAGCGACATAAAAACCCACTGGAAAAGCCGTGTTGCAAGTTTACTTTAAGCCATTTAGGATTTGCTGGCGAGGGGCTAAAAAGTCGAAAATTCTTTATTGGATTAGAATATTTATTTAACTTTTTCGGAGGTCGCTTAGGAGACCGAGGGATCCCCATAAGCGGGCCCCGGTGCCGCCTCGCCTAACCCTCCGATAGCTACGCCATTCGTGGTTGATTCTTAATAAAAGCACCTGTTATGTATAATTAAATTTAAAAGATACCGTGACGGAAAAAACATATTTTGGTGCCCTTCTATTTGAAATGCTATTGGAAGCATAAGAATATTAAAATGTGGATTTGAAACATAAAAACTTTGGACATCCACATTTAAAATAGGATAAAAATTAATGACACAAAAATAAAAGGCAAAATGTTAAGTTAATTTTGAGTGATTCGTTTATTATACCCTAAAAGAAAGACAAAAATATCTTGTAAGTTATAAAAAATGATATTCAGCTGTAAAAATTGTACACAATTAACTTTTGTCGATATTCGCATGTATAAAAGTACATTCTTTCGGAATATATCGAACACCTGTCCACATATTAGCATTCCCTTTTTTTGGAAAAATGAAAAAAAAATTGTGCGGTTTTGTCTGTTTTGTGTTATTCGGGCGTTTACAGAAACTTTTTTATGCATTTTCCTGACATATAAACAAAATAGTTTTCGTACCTACTTAGCACTGCCATTTTCCACAATAATAAAGTTTCTGCTCTGTGCTCAACTTATTCTATCATGTGCCTTTAATAAAAAAATTAATAAGAAGTACCATTTTTTTTACTAAAAAAACAATTTTTTTAACTGAGTTAGTGCAGCCATTTTGCATAGTAGCAAATTAAATTGTTGTGCTGTGTTGTGCTCAACTTGTTATAACAAGTGCCGTTAATATTTTTTTAAATAAGAACCATTTTTTTACTAAAAAAACATTTTTTCAACTGAGTTAGTACTGCCATTTTGCATAGGAGCGGATTAAACTGTTGTGCTGTATTGTGCTCAACTTGTTCCATAATGTGCCGTTAATAAAAGTCCTGAAAATTATTAGAAACTTAAAAAAAAGATTTTCAAGTCATGTTAGCACTGCGACTTTGCACTATATTAATTTGTTTTATTAAATTAAGAAATAGTGTTTGGGTAATCGCTCTTATGAAAGGTGTATTTTAGGACTAGGTGGATCCAAGAAGTGTAAAATATTACTGAAAAGCGAACAGACCTCACATGTTGTGTGTACAGTCTTCTACAAAAATATTTTCAAGCATTGAGAACCTCTAACTTTTAATAAAGCGTATTTGATTTTATTTTTGACACAGCGCTATTTTTTTTGTCTATTCACGAAGGAAACTAAAATAGGAAAAAATATAATGATCCGTACTGGTACTAGTCTCGGCCCGTTCAACAATCAATTTTTGTTAGAGAGAGATGGGTGAGTTCGACGCGCATGGCATGGAAGAGACAAAGATAAAAGATGTTCATCACAATCTCGATTTGACTTGTGGACGGGCCGGGCGTAACTTACTATAAGGCGATAATTTTGTCTACGACTGTTGCGAGTGAGCTACCTTAATGGGAAACAGAATAAAAAAACACAAAAACAATAATAATAATAATAATATAAATTTAAACATTTTGGCAACCCTTCTTAATTTAAAAAACTACCAGCTTTTGCAGGTGTTTGAGTGCATTTACAAAAAAGCAACAATATAAAAGCATTATGCGGATTAAAAAAACTGGCCATAGATAAATAGAAAATCAAATCAGTTACTCATTGTTTTCTTATACAATCAACTATTTGGGTTATTCCCTTTTTAAATATTGAACGATTCCATGGGGTAAATCGCAGAAAAAATTAAATATAAATAATGAATTCACTTGGGAGTTATTCCCTAAAAACCACTATATTTTTGTAATTACTTTAGGATTTGTTTGTGGGGCAAAAGAAAAATTGCTTCATTGTTTTTTTAATTCGTTTTCATTTATCAAATTTTTTTTTCCTAAATTTTAAAAGCATTTTTTTTTATTTGTAGTTAAAATAAAGTAGAAGCTATTTGCTTATTATTAAAAAAATATACTATAAACAATTTCTGAATTCGGAAAAAATTATCGGCATTTTTTGAACAATCTCCTTATTATACACTAAATTAAATTTTTTAAAAAGGTTTTTTTATCTGCTTTTAGAATTAGATCCCATACTAAGTAAAATTTTCCCAAAGGTTTTTTTCATTTTTTAGGTCTATTTTCTAGTCAATGAACCACCATCATCATGTAAAATATATCAATAAAAGATCAGCGCATAGTCATGATTTACTATAAAAAGAACATATTTCGGTGATTCCCCTTTTTTTTTCGAAAAAAAAAATAAGAGTTTTGAACAATCGCCTTTAAAATTATCTGACTAAATTAAATTTTTAAAAAGGTTTTTTTTACCCTGCTTTATGGAATTAGATAGCACCCCGTATAATTGTCCCAAGGGGGCTTTTTTTCGTTTTTTTAGGTCAAACCTAGTCAATGAACCACCATCATCATGTAAAATATATAAAAAAAAAGATCAGGAAAACCCTGATTTTATCAAAAGGACATAGGGGTGGTTGTTCCGTTTTTTCGGTAAAAAAAAAAAAAGGGTTTTTTGAACAATCTCCTTATTATCGACTAAATTAAATTTTAAAAAAGGTTTTTTTGCTTCATGGCAATTAGATAGCACCCCAAAGTATAATTGCCCCGGGTTTTTTCTGTTTTTTTTTTTTAAAAATTTTCCAAAACCCAATGAACCAATCATATTAAAATATTAAAAAAGATCACCCATAGTTTATTTACTTCAAAAAGGACTGGGGGTCTTTGGGCCCCCTTGTTTTTACGGTGAACTGACAGCAATTTTTTTTTAAATAATAACTTTTTTAATTAATTTTTATATTTTTTTGGTCTAGTTTTACTGCTACTTTTACTCTAACGGTTATACTCTTAGTTACCTCCCCTATTACACACAGTATTAGTTTTTTTAAAATATTTATAAAAAAAAAAAATTTTTTACATTAAAAAAATTTAAAATAATAAAATAAAAAAATTGAGAAAATAATAAAATACTAAAATAATAAATTAATAAAACAATAAAATAATAAAAAAATTAAATATTATTATTTTTTTGCTTTTATGGCACTATAAATTATAAGTAATTATCATTTTTTTTTTTTTTTTAAAAAATTATTTAAAATTAACAGCCGTTACTGTTTGTTTCATAATACATTATCAAAATTTGTTTTACGTTCTTGGTAAAATGTGACAATTCGACGTAATTATCGATAGCCACACAAAAAAAACAATTAAAAATTTTTTTAGAATGGGGCGTAAACCCCAAATTTCATTTTCTTTAATTAGGTCAGGGGAAAAAAAATATAATTTTATCAGTGACAAAAAAAAAAAATTTTGGGGGTTTTAAAAATGGAAATTTTAATGTCAACATGTGGTAATATTCATGCACATCCCCGATCTAGGCGTACAGAGGTTTTTTTTCCCCCCACCCAATTATCGTTCAACATAAAGGTATAAAATTTTTAAAATTTAAAATTTCCCCCTTTTTGTATGACCCCGGGCCAAAAATTGGGTTTTTTTTTTAAACCCCCAAATTTTTTGCCGTTTTTTTTTGGGGCTTTATTTACAAAGTTAAAAAAGTGCATATTTTTTTTAAAAAAATTGAAACTAAACAAGTTTAATAATTATTTTTTTATTAACAGTTTAATAGGGTATTTTCACTCAATTGATATTGATAATGTTGTGTGTAAAAATTAAAAGTAAAACAAAATTTAAAACAAAACCTGCTAAAAAAACCCAAAAAATACAAACCCCTTACTTTTCTTTTTAAAAGGTTTAATTTCATTGTAATTTAAATAACCCGCCACTCCCCTAACCAATCAAATTCAACATGGATGCCAAGTCTTTTTAAAAAATTCGATATCGAAATCGTATCGATTTTAACGAAATCTTTTAGACTTTACACTAAAAAACAGTCAGATACCTAAATAGTTTCAAATTGGAATAAAACATAAAAACACATCAAAAGGTTTTCACAACAATAATAGGCTGTCCTTTGGGCATTTTCTCAATACCGACAGCAGCACACCAGGATTTTCCCTATCGTCTTGTTTTGGAAGAAAAAGAATATTTTTGAAGATCCTAAACTCGGCCGCTTCTGGTTTCAAAAAATTAACAATCCTTTTTTTCATTTTGAAAAAATAACAAATTTACTCGTAAAAGGGTTCATATCAAGGAAAGTTTGGCGATAATAATAACTATGTAAAAATTTGGGAATATTTAAAGAACACACTATTTATAAATTAAAATTATTAATAAATATTAGAGGTTACAGGTTATACGGTTGCATTGACAATATGACAATTGACGGAAACACCAACTTTGTAGATGTTGCGAATCATATTTGATGAGGGGTATCGAAAAAAAAAAAGCTGAAAAAAGCAGAAATTTCCCCCCAATAGAAAATTTGGGCCGTGACGTCACTGGCCTCAAAATTAAAAACAAAATTGATTTTAAGGTTTTCCGGAAGCCAAAAAAATCGGAAAAATTTTTGGCCTTCATTTTTTTGGGGTTTTGAAATAAGCTAAAAAAAAAATCATGAAAAACGCCTATTTAAATTATTTTCTTTAAATAATAAAATATTTTAATTAAAATATATAATGTTATCTATAAGGAAAGTGGCTAAAAACGTTGTTGTTTGGGTATGACGCAATGATAGGCGTAGTAAATTTTTTGGAGAATTTATATTTTTTTATTTTCAAATCCTTGTTTTAAATACCGCCAAAAACTCATTCAAATAAGGGAAAAACATTAAAATTTGTCCAAATGCTAAATGCGTTTTGGGGGAAGCTGTGTGGAAGGTGATGGCGATTGCAAAGAATTGAAAATTTTAAAATGATACTATATTTGTTTACATCTTTTGAAGGAGAATGTGGTCCCAACCGAATACCCAAAAGCCCATCCGTTGAAAAAAAGAAAACTAGTGATGGGTAATATATTTAATTAATTATAAATAAAATAGCTAGCGCAAAAACCCCCAAATTAAATTTTGTCCTAGCTAAAAGTCACTAGAACCTCGTTAATAACACAGAAAAAAAAATTTTTTTTTTTTGTAATTACTTTTTTTTTTACCATGACATGTGCAATACAGTTCGACTTGACGTCTAAATTATTTTTTCCCAACCTCTCAAAAAATGGCGTTTTTTCCCCTTTAAGGACGACGATGGCACTTCCCAAACGTCGTAACTCAACACAATTGTGGGGTTTTTTGGTAGGATGACTAATGAAACACCACCAATTAATTTTTCTTTAACGCAGATATTAAAGGTCATAAGTGATAATGCTTGTTGCCCAGCCATATTTATAAAAATGGAAACTTTTTTTGTCGCCCTTTTTTTATGGCGGACCCGCGCTGAGCATACCCTTAAAAGGGCCAATTTTTTGGGGACTTCCCGGGGGGTAGGAACTTTAAATTTTGATATGAAGTAGGTAGGTTAGGGGGCACAAATAAAATGATTCTGAAAGCAATTTTTATTCGGGCGCTCTGAAACAAGGACGGTAACATCGTATATTTAGAGAGTATTTTAGAACCTTGCAGTCTGATTGAATCTGCTTTTAAGGTAATAATTGTCTTTAAATTTAAAAAGCAGGCCGGATTTCATTCATTCATTAAACCAAGTTCTTTTTTTTAACAAATTTTTCTGTCTATTTGTATTATTGAACAAAATTGTCTGTAGGGGCATTTATACAAGACCGTGCTTTAACAGACAGAGATATCTGAATAGTTTAATATGTTTTTGGTATCATAGGAACAATACACCATCATTTGGCCTGTAATATAGTTTAATTGTATTCTTTCGTTGCCTTTCATCCTAGTCTACATCGAAAGAAAAAATAATTTTTCTTTTCAATATTACGAAAAAAAGTTTTTCCAGCGCTCAATGCGAAAAAACAATATTTCAAAGAAGCATCATTCGGACATTACATATATATATGGTATACCCTTATTACATTGTTTCAGCTAATTGTTCTTTTCGTCATAATTTCCGATCACGTTTCACAAAATTTTTCACGCGTGGCTCTGGACTCTCTTGTCCGCGAACCAATTTTTTTTTTAATTAAAACGGCCGCGCGTACCTTTTATCATAATTGACTTAATTATTTTTAAAAGAAGGCCTAATGCCCTGCATTATCCCACAGAGGTCGCAGATCAATTTTTAAATTTTTAACTAGTTTATACAAGTAATACGCGTAATATGTGGGAAGATGTGAGTTTAAAATTTTCCAAAGAGATGAAATACATATTAAAAGCGAAAAAAAAAATGCAATAATTTGCAGAGAAGGAAAAAATATTATTTTTTTAAACTGAATTGGCACTTGTACAAAAGAAATTTAAATTGGTCAAACTGCACTTTACGTCCTAAGTAAAAATTTTAAAAAATATATTTTTGTCATACTAGTTTTTATTGTTTTTCATTGCTTAGTTACCAATACTTTGGTGACATACCCGTGCGGACAAAAATTGCCCCCAAATTTTAAAACTTTCCTCATTTTGACCTTTTAAGTTTGACAGTCAGCAAAATTTGTTTATCTACAACAATTATAAGCCAAATGTAATAAAAGAAAATGTTATTAAAACCAAATTCAATTTTTGATTTTTTAAAATTATTTACTAGTATCACATAAAAGTTTGTAAACCGCGGGTATTAACAGATGTGTATAAATAACTTACAAACCCTTCGCGCCAGAGGTCTCGGTTGGTAAAAATGTCCTCTCAGTGCAAAAATATCTACCCAATACCCTTTGGAACCTAAATAACTATTACGCCCCGAAATGGGGGCGTAAAATCGCATTTTATACCCTGAAAAAGGGGCATAAAATTACATTTTAAATCCGGACGTTTAAAAAAGAACTCAAGTTCTAATTCAATTAGAGTAATGGATAGAATCATTGTCATGTTAACATTTTTAACGTAAATATTATACTGTTTTAAATGTAAAGAGTTAATGGTCAATAATCATAAACTTGACGTTCCGATACGATAGAGTTGCAGTTCCCGTTCGCAAGTTAAACATATGCCGTTTAATGTAACCTTAACATAATTTAAATTGACCTATTTTGACGTCGAGAAAATATCATTAAGATTTGTACACGTATATTTCTGACACCCTGTGTCATCCCAATTAAACAACCTGCTTTTATTATATCCTAAAAAGTAATTAGTGGCCAAAAATTAGACAAGCAATCATCCCTCCATTTGGAACTATAAAAGTATAGCTTTGAAACAATGAAAACCCTTTTTCTTTGACTGAATTAGACTACTTATGGGTGTTAACCTATCCTCGCAAATCTTTAATATGCACTTATAATTATTTAAAACTCAATATTATCGATACTCACAATTTGGATTAATTATGAACAACTAATTGTGATGACAAAAATTTGTTTTTTACAATAACACCTATCTTAACCCACATTGCAATATGACCTAGTTAAACACTTCCAACAACAATATTTTATTATTTACCCAGACAACATTTAACTGCTTAAAAACTGTCATAAATATCTATGTTAATTAAACACGCCACTGCTCATTTCACCTGCCACATGACAATTAAAAAAAGTAAAGTAAAAGGTTTAGTAAAAGGCGTTTCGATCTAAATTTATCCGTATCAAATTAAATATTCGTGTTAGAATAACATTTTTTCATTTTGTTCATACACTGCGGCAAAAAAGACAAAACATACGGTTAGCGAGTCAGAGAAGGATACAAAATGGAACAATTGTTTTTCTATAAATGGAAAATTGTTAAGGATTAACAAATGTTACGCTAACGGAAATTTTTTTAATACTTGGCATCTCTAAGCCGATTTTTTTACCGAAACAAATTTCCTAATGTTTTTCTGCAAAGAAATTTCCTAATAGTTTAGGTGTTAAATAACTCAAACTAAATGTTTGAAGTGTGTTTATTTATATGCAGAGATTTAAAAAGTAAGAAGGAACAATAATTTCAAAATTGATAAAAATATAAAGGCTCATAGACTTATACCTGGGGTCTCTAACAACTATAATATATCAACTGGAGATATGTTCTATAGGGCTGTGACAGAATTTTTTATTTAAAAATTATGAAGTTACGAACAGATGCTCAAATAATGCTATTATTATTAATAAGGGACTTGTAAACTATCTAAATACGCAGTGACGGTTCCTACTTAGGACTGCATAGCCCCGCGCCCCTCCTAAAAAATGTATACATGGTGATTTAAAAACCATATATTGTTGCTTATTGTGTGATTCTATGGCCTAAACTAGGACAAATTTTTCTTTATAAACATAGTTACAAACGGCTCCTTTTTAAATATACAGGGTGCAAAGGAAAAAAATTTAAAAATTTCATTTTTAAATGATTTGAATAAAACTTGGTATAGTTTTAACATGAACCAAATACACCATTTGATAATAAACTTTTGTTGCTATTACGGACCAATAGCGTAGCTTTGGGCAATTTTATTTGTTTTACCATTATTTCTTCAGAACTTTTTTAATATTATTGAAATACCCTAATTAAATATTTTTAAAAAATCCCAGCTTTCTTTCACACCCTAAAATCTAACAATGGGACCTTTGAGACCCATATTAAAATAAAATTTTTGTTCCATTTTTGGCCAAGAAATCTCTGCCCTAGCCAATAGCATCTTATATTTGTTAAAACCCTGTATAGACGTGAAAACCCGCTTCAAACATCGTTTAAATACGAGGAGCGCCAGGAGCGTGTTTTAGCACATAGCTTGTATTTATATCCAAAAAAGCAACATATTTTTTACACAACGCAATACTTGTGCCACTTAGGATATTAAAGCAGCACAAAAATCTTATAAATCATTTTAGATACTTTAAACTTAAAAATACAAAAAAGTTGAATTAACGCTTTTTTAAAATTATTTTCTGAGCCCTCCTTTCTGTACTTTAATTAAAATATTAACAAAAGTAAAAAAAATGTAGGAGATACTTTAGTTTACAAAAAAATATAATTTTTATTTGATACATAATTATTTTCTCAAACCCCATAACAAAATCATTTTTCCATTCATTTCCAAAATTAAACAAAGGGACAATAAACCTATATTATTGCTTTTTTTAAACACAGCAGTATGAGATCTTGAATAACAAAAACAAAGCCATTTAATATAAACAAAAAATTCCAGACTATAATTGAAATTAAATTATTAAATCTCTTTGCAAATGTAATATATTTTATGCATGTAAATTTACAGGTCATTAGATAAACGCAATAACGAGCATCATATTATATGCAGTAAAAACGAAAATCAACATGCATTTAATACAAATCACAGGATAAACTGAAACTTTTCTAGCATTTTGAAAAAACTGCAATAAAAGTGCTGCTTTATTATTAAATGAAGGTAATTTGTTAATTTAAGTAATATGTACTTGGTTACCTTTACTTAATGCGCACGTGATCACAAGTAACGTTAAAATCAATTAACTACTTTACGTATTATTTGCGAAATATTTAAAAAAAGCTCGTAGCACTGTAATAGTAGGGTCATTAACAAGGCAAAAGGTTTTTCTTTAAAGGAAATCAAGAATTTTAAGAGCTGAGGGATACACCATTTTTTAGACAGTATTTCCCAAAAGAGAAAAAACTACTTGCTGACTCTAAAGCTGAAGCCACGCTTTATCAAAGTTGCTTTGGGTACAAATATAATGTTTCTGTGGCTGAGATCATTCAGTGGTACCGCCCACAAGCTTAAATACCTCTTAGTTCTACAGAACCTACCCGCTACCAAGTTAAGAATGACAAATGGCAGACTTTTTTTGCGACCCGCGACTGTCGCCAACATAACTGTTTGAGGCATTAAACTGGACAAGATTTTTGGTGTCCAATGTAAGGCCTTATAAAAAAAGATATCTGCATTAACTTGCGCATGCTATCTAAAAGACCGACTTAGGAAAGTAAATAAAAACACACTGTCGTCAGCAAAGGTACAAACTAAAGTAATAATCGTACTAAAGCTAGAAAAGTGACTATCTACGATAAAAGATTTAAAAGAAAACTGAAAAGCTCAGTACAAAGTTAGGGTGGGAGACCGTAAAAACGAAGTCTATTAAGGAGTGCATCTTGACAGATCTGGTCAGAAGCCCCAGATATGCCAAAAGCACCAATCCGGAAATCACCAAAGAACTTAAGGGCTTCTTCCAGTTATGTAAACAAATCTAGAATAGATTTGCAAGACAAAAACTTGTATGCCAATTTTAATGCAATAGAGTAGGATACACATGGTATGGCCCCAGATTGAAAAGAAAACGACCACAATTGTCCTTGTTCCACTTCCAATACGACGACGGTCTACGGCGATTTGCTAGCATATTGTTGGCCGAGGCATGCAGCGGGATGCAGTACAAGCGTCCAGCTATTTTCTGCATCACCTATAGTAATAGACTTGACCTCTTTTGTGGGGCAAATTAAGTCACCTAATTTACAAGTAATTACATAAGAGGTATGAAAACTTAGTTGAGTTTAGGTTAAGAATATTCGACATTGCTTACTCCATTACACCGGAGGTATTGTCGAATGTTAGAACGAAGTTTTATAATCGGCTCGGGTATTATAAAGCTCAGCAGCTATGTCTTCGAGCACTTATTAAATTAAAAATGCTTTTGAATTTATTTTTTAGAGTTATTTT
This sequence comes from Listronotus oregonensis, assembly GCA_019359885.1. Lineage (NCBI taxonomy): Eukaryota > Metazoa > Arthropoda > Insecta > Coleoptera > Curculionidae > Listronotus > Listronotus oregonensis. The sequence continues at coordinate 2,747 of JAHBCN010021999.1, read as the reverse complement.
TATTATTATTGGGGTTACTATTAATTTCATTAATTTTTAAGAATGTTTATAAGTTTATTTTTTTAGAATAGCGGTTTTTATTTTTAGGCTTAAGACTAATAAAAATTCAACAACCTTTTAATTAATGTTGTATTAAAAACAACAGTCATTAACATGACCGCATAAAACAAAATAATCTCAAAAATTCTCCTAAAAGTGCAATTGACAATCACTCCTTTAACGTCCAGTGTCCAGCTGATACTGCCAAGTCCCGATCGCCTGTCGCCGAATCGACCGAATGACCTGCCCGTGGTATTACCCTCTTCTTGTTGGGCCAGTACAATATGACTCGGCCATAGCACGTTTTGTGTCTGTCTTTATTTCGCTCAAGCCTTTGCCTATTAATTTGATATCTCCTTTTATCGCACTGGAAATATCTGCATGCAAGAAATTGTTTTTTTCAGCCGTGTATACTTCCCTTACAGTTAGGAAATTTGCTAAACTTCTTTAATACTTAAAATACCTTAAATATTCCTTTGTTTTTACTATACTACATCTCTAATTAAAAAATAACAAATAGCCCGTCCACATCGATAACTGACGTACACTGCCGATACCGAATTTTTACATGTCATGTTTATTTTTTTGTAATTTAATTAATTTTTTCCCGCCTAATGGCGTTTTATTACCCAAGCGTTTTATTTTTTCCGTTTATTTGTTTAGGTAATTTAATGTTTCTGACATGTTTGTATTTATGTAAATGCGGGTAATGAATTCCGTTTGTTGTGGTGGTTAGGTCTGATTGGATTTCGTGTAGCGATTGATTTTTTCATTTGAAATCACGTTTTTTTCTGACGAAAATTAAATTAACAACTTGATGGGCGTTTCTCTCAATCTATCTACCGCTGAATTTCAGAGTTTTGTTGTCACTGAAAATAATCAATTTAACTACCAAATGTGTTTCTGATTTTTAAAAATATAAATGTATAGAGGGAAACTGAGTTTTTTGCACCACATTGGGTGATATTATATCTTTTATTTCATACTGTGCTGTAAAACGCACTTTTAGTTACTTGGTTCTAGTCCAGAAAATAAACTTTTACAGTATTAAGTCCGGTAAAACTATAACACATAACTAGGTATAAGAAAAAATTCTTATCTCATAATGTACCTTAATATACTACATTACGTTGCTAGTTTGAGTCTGGGAAATGATACATTACATCACTGCTAAAGTAACTTTACTGGACTGAAACTAAAATTTAGTATTCTTACTAACAAAGAGTTAATTCTAAACAATGTTTTTTATGCAAATTACAATAAAATTACTAATATTATTTTATTATTGGCCGGGACAAATTTTGCCGTCGCTTCAGAACATTTTTTTTTTTAATTTCCACATCCATTTTATTCTTTTATTAATAAAGAAGACGCAAACAACAGACAAGACAATGACAATTAAAATATTTTGTTATGCAAGCAACCAATTTAAAGATAACAACCAAGAACTTATATTAATGTTGCCATTTTATTTTAATATTCGGACCGGCTCCTCCGTCGCCTAGCGTAACATCTAGACTTTAACAGAGCATTTCCCGGCCTTGTAACGTAAATTACTATTCTCGTACCGTTCGGCCGATTTTTTTGGTACTAGCGCCCTGTAGCCTCATCAGATTTCTGCAAAATTTTAGATTTCCACCATCTTCCTTCATTTCGCCAATTTTACCAAAAATAACTGTAAAATACCACTAATTTTTAACTGGCTTTACTTTTTATCTTGACAGAAATATAAACAGGACAGTTGCGTTTCCTGGATAGATCAACGCAATATTTTTGTCAAATTTTAATTTTATGTCAGTACTGACAATATTTCCACCAGTAAACAAAAATCTTAAAATACGTTTTTAATGCAGAAAATTAATTATTTTGTAGATATACGAAGCAGCTTAAAAATACGATATAATTTTAAAACATAAATTTTGACAGTACAGTATGAAATAGTGTACATTATTCGTCCGAAAAACCTTTACAGTATTCGTTTCAAAATTCCAGAATTCCAAACATATACTGTAAAGTTCGTGTACGTGTACGTAATATCTTTAAAACCAACACGCCAAAAATTTTACAAATATAGCTTACACTTTATAGAGGCTTTGATAAAAATTTAATACCATTTTTTAAATTTGAATGGCCATATTTCCTAAACAGCTGTATTTGTAGTTTGTATTTTTTTCAAACTCTTTAGAAGATCTTTTTCTTGGTGTACTATTTAAAACAATGCTATGTTACTATCAAACTTCAGTCCGAAATATTAAACATATACTTATACATATCATATGTAGTTTTTTAAACCCATAATAGTTATTTATGATACAAGTGCTAAAAGTGACAGTTTATTTTGTGAGAAGGAAAGTTTGGAACACGTCGCCAAAGGCGGAGTGTTCCATGTCTTCGAACAAATTAAAATCACTTTTAGCACGTATATCATACAATATTGTGTGGAAATCGAAAAAGCTGCCAATAAAGCTACTTTTGAATTATTGCCTAGTAAGACAAAGCCACAATACGAATTAACATATGATTGTTTTTAAAATGGTGTGGTTAGAAAAATATTAGTGACAAGAATGCCAGTAAAAAAGTACTCCTTGCGTAGTTTGAAGAAAATCCAAAATATGGAAATTGTCTACGTTATGGTCAAATTACTCCATGTCAAAGGCGATGATGAAAATAATAATCGGAAAAACAGATATTCCCGCTTGTTGCCTTTT
>JAHBCN010021998.1:0-13867 GCA_019359885.1 Listronotus oregonensis | reverse complement strand
TTACCTACATGACGTGACACTGTTGTATTGTACTTTTATACAAATTATTAACTTTTTACAATGTTATGTCCTCAAATATAAAGAACCAATCAAAATTATGATAATTTTTAAAATTTTCTCGTCGTGGTCGATTTCGATGATTTTTCGTCCTGATCAGAAATCTGAAGAACGTTTTTTCAATAACGTTTTATTTTCGAGAAATCGATCATTAAACATGATGCAATCTTATTTCCACTATCTTGCCTTTTTTTATTACAAAATTGGTGATAGTCACAATAAATTCTCTATATTATTAAAAAATAGTTGTGCTTTCATTTATTGTATTAAGTTTAACTTTCAAAAATATCGACCTTTTAAATAAAATGCTGTGACGTGGCGCCATCTACTCTTTAAATATTAAAGCAGATTATATAAAACCCGAAATTACACAATAAAACGCAGTAAAGTAAATAATATATGAAATTCGTCAAAAAAAATTATTAAAAAAATAAATAATGCCAATTTTTTGATAAAAAAAAAAGTGAAAAAATTTTTTTTTTAATAAATCCAAAAATTGATATTTAAAAAAATATATAAACTTATTTGTCTATACACGTAAAATATGAAACAAATTACAAGAAATTGCTAAACAAAAAAATTAAAGCATTTTATTGACAAAAAACTTAAAAAATACCCATTCTTTTATTTTTAAAATAAAAATTAATATTAATTTTTTTCAAATTAATTTTCTTAAAAGATTCGTAAATCGGCCGTAAAACAGAACAAAAAAAAATAAATGTCATTTTCTCTATTTTGTAATTTATTATAGCCAAAAATATGAGGAACCGCGTTCCAAACAATTACCATTATTAATAGTTTCGTGTAAAAACGACCAATATTGTACAAAAAAAGGAGAACTGAAAGTGCACCAAGTTGGAATTTGGATATCTCGTAAACGAAACGTTTCCAAAAATCTGAATTAACAAACCCGGTATTGTAGGAAAAAAAGTCAAAATTTGCTAGGCGCAAAAAAAAGTCCAGACCTGACCGTAGTATTTATTGCCCAAGATCCAAATGGCCCTTTCTCTATACCCGTTTACTTTTTGTGCCCTGTAATGTTGGCCTTCCATTAACCCTGAAACATCCTTGCATTCACCGTACAAGAAAAAAATAAAACACATTTTGGTGTTCTATCATTTTTTCAGAGACTTGTTGCCATCGAACTCAGGTAATGACCGACTAGTATTCCGCCATCTCACCTGAGTCCAAACATGATAAACACTCTACTATAACACTTCACAATTATTCCTCGTCACCATTTTCTTAAAAATTGTCTCACATAATACAGTTTAGACACAAATCATTAATTTAAAAGTCTTTTTTCAGTCAGCTTCAGTGTAATTGAATTGGAGGTAGATGGTGTCCACATCGCGGAAAATTAGGCGGAACTGGTGGTAAATCTTTTTGTGTCCCTACGTGAATTAAAAGGTCCATTCCTATCACTATATGGAAGAGGAAGTGGCAGTGGAATAGCCAGTACCCTAAAAATATATAATAAATGATATAATAATAGTAGTGGAGAATCCGAAGAAATATTTTTTTAATCAAATTTCACACATAGACGAATACATTTGACATGTATTGCCTATCAAAATATGTTCATGGCTATTTTTAATTAAAAAAAAATAATTATATTTTTATCAAATGTTTCACCTACTAAACCTAATGAAATTTTTCAAAAATAAAGTATACACTGGTGTAGATGTAAGAAAAATATTTTTTTCGACAGATAGGATTCCCCCTCCTTCCCCCCACCACTCGATTAATTGTTTCTCAAAAACGAAACAACTTGAAAAAAAATTTGTGCCATCTTATAGATCGTCGAAAATAATTTAAATATATATAAAAAAAATTCACGTCTCTAGTGGCGTGCAAAAAGTAAAATAAAAATGACTAAAATTTGAAATGGCTGTAGAATTTTTATTATTAGATATATTGAAACGACATTTTGGCAATTGATACATATTAAAAAACAGTTTATTTTAAGACATTTAAAATTTATACAGAGTGTTAAAAAAAAGTTACAAGAAATAAAACATTTTAAATATAATATTTTATATAGACGTTATTATTAAAGATAAAAAAATGTTTGGTGGTTATTGCATATTTATATATAGTTTCTAAAAAATATATTATTGCTATACCGGGTGATTCAAAAAGAAAATATATTGAAAAAACTAAAAAAATTTAAATCATAATACCTACCTTATAATTAAATAAAGAGATTTAAAAATATGCTGAGTTATAAATATTCTTAGGGCAATTTTGAAAATACTAATAAATATTATACTGGGTGTACCAAAAAAGTAGTACTAAACTTTTTTTTTAATTTTCAAATCATAATAGCAACTTTATTTTCGTATAAAAAACAATGAAAATTGGGTCATAGATACATATGGATTTGTAGTTAATTTTAGCATTTTAAATATATGGGGTGCATCAAAAGATAAGATATTTTTTTATTTTAAAAATTAAAAATTTTTAGCCATTTTATTTATAATTCTAAAGAAATAAAAACTTGCTAAAAGATATATACATATGTACATGTGACTTAAAAAATATAAATTAAAATTATACGAGGTGAATAAAAAAATTATAATGAATTTTTAAAACTACAGTTAAAAATTGGGTGATTTTTTAGTTAGCAACACATCATTTTTTTTTTTTTTGCGACAAGCCAATTTTAAAGCACATTTATTAAATAAATCTTCGTTAAAATCGATAACAGATTCACTTGAATAACACAAAAACACTTTTTATCAAGTTTCTGGCAGTCATTTTTTATCAATTTGTCAAAATGTCATTATAATGATTTACCAAGACAACCGGGAAATGCTATTTCTCTCAAACTAAGTAAAAAAAGCAAGCATATTCAACGAACGCGTCGCACGCAGCTGCGATTCTTCGTCCTCTATTATTACACTGAATAGGACACTCGGAACTCTCTCTTGCGCAACTTTACTTGCTCCGATTTTTAACCCTGAAAGACCGGTAATAATATTTCATGAACGGTTTATTGCAGACAATACTATACTATCACGTTTGTTATTAAATAATCTTTATTTTCATAATATATTATTATTGGTTAACACATCGGTGCATTTTTTTATATTAACTTATCTGTTTACACCTGCTTGCCAGGTAGTCACGAATGGAAACACGTAGGCAAGACCTCAACTCAAACTTTAATTTTCAATAATATTTTTTTGGTTAACAAGTGGGTGGAACATTTGATAAAAATGTAATTATCTTTTTTTTTAGTTAAAAATAGCCACGAGCATATTTTGATAGGTAATACATGCCAAATGTATTCGTCTATGTATGCAATTTGATATTAAAATATTTAGGGTCACCATTTTGTCAAAAAAATACTCTTATGGAAGTTTGCACGCAACACTGTTAGTGATGAGCGAGACCGGTCTTGGTCTTGCGGTCTTGGTCTTGGTCTTGCAGCAAGACCAAGACCAAGACCAAGGAGTGCAAGACTACGCAAGACCAAGACCGACCGACACTTTTTTTTAAATTATAATATTTAATTTTCATATTTAATATATAGAGGTATTTCATACAGACATGACAAAAAATGTGTCGAGAACTGCCTAAAAAGGCAATTATTTTATGACACACAGGCTTTTTTTAATAAAATAATAATTAAATCGATCACTTTGTTCTTTTATAAAATTCTCTAACAACGATAACTAGTAAATTCAATAATATGTTTTAAAAATAATAAGATTGTGACTCAATGGTCCGACAAAGCTCGATATCTCCAAAACAGTTAACGACAGAGAAAAACTAGAAGTACAAAAGTTATAGAAGCTGAAAATTATTAACCCATTTCTAATGTTTCTTTCTAATCAGCTATCTAGTGATGCCACTTACAGGGTGGATCAAAAATTTGAAAATCCATTAATACATTATTTTTGTGCCACACTGTAAGAAGTTGCATCATTAGATTGCTCCTTAAAACTGAGATATAAATGTAAAAGTGATGGTTTAATAAAATATATATTTGTTATGTCATATAGAAATACTTTTTAAATAAATGGATTTTAAATTTCACTTCCGCTTTAGACGGAAAAGTCAAAACAATGCTAGAAGTATAATGATGACGTCATTTTTGTCAAAACCGAAAATGATATTTAAAAAATCATCTACTTCGACATTGTACCTATATGACAGTTTAAGAATTTTCAGCAAATTTTAAAGGAAAGCGACTTTTTGAAATGAATTTTTTGCCATATTTTTTTATTTTAGGTTAAAACCTAAAAATAAGGAAGTTTTCTTGAGTTGTAGTGGATTTTTCGAAAAATTCTGAAATGAAAAATAATTTTACATTTTACGCCCTTTTTTATATAACTTTTGTATATTCAGTTTTTCATCATTATGAACGGTTTCGGAGATATCAAGCTTAGTCGCACTATCGACCCACCTTGTATATACAGAATGTTTATAAAATATTTGTACCTACTTTGTACGGGAAATGTTTGACTAATTTGAAAATAAAAAGTTTATTTGAACTGAAAAGCTTCCTGCACACCTGTTTTTTTAAAATCAGAAACCAATATTTACATATTAGAATCCTTTTCGTAGAAATTTCACATCTGGTTGAAATTAAAAGTTTTTTTTCTGCTCGCACAGTACACAGTTTTGTATTTGCTATATATGTATAAAAGCAAATTGTGTCTCAATATAACCAAAATGAAGCGCTATAAATTAATAAACCCCTACATTTAAAATATGCTTTTAATCAAATTATTTAAATGTACATGTAAGGTTAAAATTGGTATATTTTAAAATTTTAAAGCAATAAATATAGTCTCCATCTTTGTTTATTTGTAAATATTAAAAAAATATATATTTTATTTAAGATTGCTTGTTGAAATTTTTTTTTTACCAAAAAAGCAAGACCAACAAGGCTCTTGCAGCAAGACCAAGACAAAAAGCCCAAAGCCCAAAGCCCAAAGACCAAGACCAAGACCGGGTGGTGCAAGACCAAGACCAAGAACAAGACCTTCTTTTGGCTTGCAGACCAAGACCAAGACCAGACTTGCAAGACCAAGACCAAGACCAAGACTAGACCGGTCTTGGTCTTGGTCTTGTTTTGCTCATCACTAAACACTGTTGCCGATGTGATGAAAAATTATTAGCTACACTGGAGTATATTTTTTTCCTTTGGTAATAGTATTACTTAAATACGACTTACCTGGATTATCGGCTCTAAATCTAAATATAACGTATCCGTTGTTTGGCACAGCAATGGTATCTTTAGCAGGAGGTAGATTGAACTGTCTATGTAACAGACCTCGTCTGTCGAGATCAAGGGCATGTTTGAGATTAATTTTCTTTACGTTTTGATCCGGGGATCTACCAATACCCACAACGTTGAATGAATATCCGTGGAGATGGAATGGATGGCTAAGATTTGGGGATTGTACTGAAAAGAGAGTAGAAATATCTGGTAATAGAATTTTCCAAAAACTGGATGGTTTTTTCTTTAATACAGGCATATAAGTAAAAAACTTGCCAAGTCAAAGTCTAAGCAGGTGAGTAAAATTTGACTTTTTTTCGTCCATCATATTCGTAAAAATTTAAGGTTTCAATTTGGACCATTTTATTATATTTATAATAAGTCCAACTGTCTTTATTTACATCTATAATTAATTGGTAAAAAACAGAATGGCAAGTACCAAAAAACCTTCAACTTGCTATTTTTATTGACTTTTGCCATTTTATACATTTTTTGATCTTTTATTTTAAAAAAATTCATGATGCGCTTTAACGCAAGTGCGTCATATTTTTTTTTAAATAAAAGATTTAGAAATTTAATAGAAATAGCAAGTTTAAAGATTTTCTTTTGGTACTTGCTATTCCGATTTTTTACCAATTCATTGTGGATGTAGATAAAAATACTTGGACTTATTATAAATATAATAAAATGGCCCAAATTAAAACTTTGAATTTTCACGAATATTATGGGCGAAAAAAGGCGAAATTTTAACCACATCCTTTTACATCTCAGTACTTTAGTGCCGAGATTTTTGGATTGGCACTTGGTTCTTATTTTACATACCTGTTTTTGATATGTTTATGATTATCTGCAAGTAATTGTACAATTATTGTTTGTCAATCTTTTAAACAAAAAAAAAAAAAAAAAAACATCGAAGTAGGTATTATGCAAAGTTTTAGTCTATAGTCGATGTTACATTTTCTTAAGTTACTATATTTTAGCTGACGTCTTTTGTATTACAATCAATCATTTCAAGTTAACAGTTGTTTAAGTGAAAATGTTTAACAAATAATATTTATTAGGCTCTTACCTTCATCTACTAATACTACTTCTACTATGGCATTCAATGGTATATCAACTGTATGGGTACATTCGCAATTAGGACCACAATCTGGTGGTCTGTTATCTCCATTACAAAATTGGTCTGGTGATATATCGTCAAGCTGAGACAGGGAGGTGATGGCGGGAACGTAAAAGATATTTCGTCGATTAAACTTATAACATGATCTCCACCTGGGAGCTTAAAAAATAATTTTAAGCATTTAACATAAATATTTCAATTCCCATTATTTTTATTTAAAAAAAAATTTTATATATATATATATATATATATATATATATATATATATATATATATATATATATATATATATATATATATATATAAAAAATATATAAATATATATATATATATATATATATATATATATATATATATATATATATATATATATATATTTTATATATATTATATATATATATATTTAAATATATATATATATATATATATATATATATATATATATATATATATATATATATATATATATATATATATATATATATATATATATATATATATATATATATATATATATATATATATATATATATAATGGTTGGTTACTTTTTTCCTTTTTTTTTTTTTTTTTCCCACTTTCTGCCACATGTAATTTAGTGAAAAAGATATTTTTTAGTGAAAAACAGCTGGTATTTCTGTATAATAAATCTATAATATTCTATAGGGATTTATTTATTAATCTTAAACAGTTAATTTATGCAGAATGTGTGTCTTCATTCGATGATATAAGAATTAATAAGATGGCGCGAATACATTTTTTTATATATTTTTAATAAGAATATATTGTATTATTTTAAATAAATTGTTGACAGCTAACCATGTAACATATTTACTTGTGACACAGCATAACTAACAGACAGTACGATCTCTCCGTGGCGGTGTCTCTGATATTTTTAAGCACAAAACACGAAAAACGCACAGGAAACGATTACAATTTAAATAGAGAAGACAGATCAAATCCCAGCAAAATGGCGGCTAAACCTGCACGAGAAAAATGACCGTACTTTTCCGCCAATTCATGAAATTGTGCTATTCTTTCTTAGTTATGCTGTGATACCACTGTGGTACTAGTATGTTGTGGTTACCTTACAAAAATGTATTTGTTAAACTATTGCTAAGAATCACAAAATTCCAGGCTTAGTTACCTTAGGATTAATTAAAGTTAATTACTTGAAAATTTTTCTTTAAGATTTCATTTTTTTTTAAGTATTTTTTAAGTTAACATTTGGGATAATATTTTGTTAAAAAAAACTACTTTTAATTTGATCTATTGTCAGTGAATAGATTTAGGTTGTAAAAATATGTCTGCCATCTCTATGAACTTTCTAGTGTTATACTTACTTTCACTATCCAATATTCTTCCTTGAAAACAATCAAAATGGTAACCTGATTGATTTGTATGTTCAGCTAACGCATGTGTTTTTTTTACTTTTTTTACTTATTCTACTGGTATTTATTAAAATACTTACCTAAAAATCTATTATACGTATTAACTTTAAATAGATCCTGAGGCTTCCAGAATAAAAATCTAAATGGCAAGAAGATTTTAACGTCCGGTCTTTCTTGAAGCAGTGCTTGATCTACTTTTTTGGCGTTTTTCAGTTGACTGACGCAAACAGCGTCCTTTCGTGGTTTATTACAAATGGCGTCAAGTGGATTTAGAACCTGTTGGTACAAATACAAGTTTAAAATTTTAGAAAATATGTGTAAGGATGTTTTAAATGATGTAGATATTTGCTGTTGAAACATACAAGGCAAGGTAATATCAAAGCTGATTTATTTTATTTTTTTAAACTTATGACAGCTCACGAAGGGTTTTTTATATATATATATATATATATATATATATATATATATATATATATATATATATATATATATATATATATATATATATATATATATAACCTAACTACCAAAGTACCGTGGGTGCCGGGTTTTCCGGTGTTTAACCCATTCCTTCCCACTTCCGTCAACGTTGTCCAAGCACTGAAACATGCAAATGTTGCATTTCACAGCACCTTTTAGACAAAGCGGTAGTGCCACCACGGACGTTATTTTAAATAACTACTACCTAAAAATGTCTCTCCGGCTGGGAATCGAACCGGGATCGCCGGGGTGGCGAGCCGAAACTCTTACCACTACGCTACCGGAGAGAGACTACTTAGTATATGTGCAAAAAACGTATTAACGACTACTTAACGAAAACAAAAAAACAATTACTATTGACTTTCACTAGTTTAATCAAACAGTATATAAATTATACAGTCATGTTTTGCTTCACTGTAGTGTAATCAATGCAAAAGACAATCTAAGCTTACACTTGGCCTTTTATATTACATGAACATAATGACCGGAAAAACCTGAATACATAAGTGTCATAAAAAGGGCGTAAAAAGTATGATGCTCACATTTTAATGGGCGATAGTGAGCTCAAAAGAAGTCAAAAGGTTTATATGATATCTGTGTCAAAGCTTGATGGATTTTTGTCTAAATGATATCAAAGTTACAAACTTTGGTAAGCATTTATTTCTGAAAAGCTTAACAATTAGCAGCTTTCGTCTTAATCGCTTATCAGTAGATTTATTTGATAATAAAATAAATAAAAAATAATAATAATGTTTCCCCAGTTAAAGATTTAAAAAACAATTGGCAACAGCGCTACCCAGAAGCCTGTGCGTGCAGCCCGTCAACTCAGCCGTGTATTGTACGTATTGGTCGCGATGTTTTTGTTTGTAATTCAAAATGTTATTAAATCGAGAAAATATATCGATATGTTATTAATTTACAACAAGCAAAAGGATATTTTAAGCAACTTATTTAAACTCAAATATGGCTGTTTCTTTTTTTATATAATTATAAACTTTTTATCCTTTAAGCAAAATAACAAAGTGTTGTTTTAAATCATATTAATTTGTGTTCTTAAAAAGGATATGCAGCCCAATTTTGTAGTAAGTACAATTATTATCCTTGCAAATAAAAAACAGTGGTAAAAAAACGAAATTTTTACTGCATACAGTCCAAAAAAAAAAAGAAAATAGGCCAAACAATAATTTATATTGATCCAAATTAGATATTAAAATAAATTGCAAAAGTAATATTTATTATTTTCTAATTTTTTGGAGGTTCTTACAGTTGGTATGCATCAGCCATCAGTATGTTAATAAACAACTTTTTTAAACCTTAAAAAGCCATATTTTGAAAACAATTAACTTTTAACTCATGTGTTTTTGGCTTTTTTGGCTTGTTTTGAGCTTCACTATCGCCCATTAAAATGGTAAGCGTCATACTTTTTGCACCCTATATGTAAAACTTTAAAATTGCCATTAAACTGGTGATTGCTCTCTGTATTATGGTTCACATAAGCTGAATTACATGATTTTTAAAAATAAGTCTTTTTATTGTGTTCTTTTATTCTTGTTTTGCTAAAAAAACTGTCTGTATTAATGAAAAAAGACGTTAATACAGACAAATCAGTAAAAAACTTGCCAAGTCAAAAGAGAGTGGAACAAAATTATGGACAAAACTTGGTCGAATTTTTGACCTCGGTAGTTTTTGATAGCAACTAGTGATATTCAACGATCTAAGTGGTGAAACATATTAGATGTCGAATTGTTTATGTGATGCTAATAACATTTAGGTATATAAATATGAATATTTTAATTTCTGTAAGATATTGAAATAAATTTTGGCTCCAAATTAAGCTTCTACAATCTGCCACCCTAGGCTCCAGACTACTCAAACTGTTGGCAAATATACCACTGCTCAGCAGAATTAAATTGTTTAAGAGTATCATATTAGGATTTTTCTGATATCTAGAGGAAGCCTACTACTAGTATCGCTGGAACGTTAAAAAAAGGATGTCTCAGTGACCTTCTTTATTGGTCACATAACGTTTAAAACCGAATCAAATTCTGACGTCACATGGACGTTACATTCAACATATGTGCTACCTGAGCAGACTACATCAAGTAATGATAAAGTTTAACAGTTGATCCTCCAATAAATTAACCAAGTAACACCAAAATTAATTGTGCATATTTATTATTTTGACATTAAAAAGAAAACCTTAAAATAATAAAAGACTCCAAATAAATAATATTTAAACACAATTTGAAATAGTATGACGCGCAACTGGCTACTTGTTTATAATATTTTTATGAGCATAATCGACTTTTTTTACCTTTTTATTATTTTAGATTGGTTTTTATGGTACAAGAAAAATTAAGACAATTTTTAAAAGAACACCCATCGTCATGTGCATTTTTTTTATAGTTCTTAATATTACTAATTGTAAAATTGACTGATACGTTCCATAAATTCTACAGCACAAATCTACTCGATTTAAAACATCCTTTGAATACCTACCTATTTTATATCTGTACACTTTTTAAAACATTGTATTTACAAATAAATAAATACATAATTTATGCGAAATATACAGCACCTTTTTCACTCACACTAAGCTTTGTTTTCATTTTAGAAAATTGTTCTCAAGAATTTGTAAAAAATATGTTAAAAATAATTTAAGGTAATGTTAAAATTTCCTTTTCACATGATTAAGATGGCCAGAAAATTGCAAAGTTTAAAGTGATAAAATAAATCAGTATACAATCAACATAATTAGTTTTTTTTAGTTTCTAAATGCGAGATTCAGTCTCATTCGTTCATTATTAAATAGAAAGCTTCTTTTGTAAGCAAAGGACAGGCTTTCTAATAATTTCTTGGCCACCCTGTATAAAACTCTTCGTTTAAACATCCCATAAACAGGATGTTTCTTTAATATTGCGAAAAATTTTACAAACGGACTCTTTGGATAAAAATGCGAAATTTTTTTTATAAATATATATCCTAAATTTCTTAATTTTGAACTATAATATTTCTTATTATCTGCTACCCTGAAAAGGGGTCAAAATCTGCAACCTTCAATGGTTTTAGCATTTTTTTTCTGGAGTTAGAAATTAGCAATCTAAGAAATGTTTTGTGAAGGCTTTACTTAATAAGAAACTTTTGTGGTTTTTGCTTTTTTCGTAAATTGTGCCATTGTCAAGTAGTTCAGTAACTAAAGACCTGAAAGTACCCCTAAGCTGTAAATAAATCTATACAGTTTTCATTTGTGGCGCAATTCTTAGGTCTTCGCATATGCTTTCGGGCGAGAAAAAGTTTATCACGATTCCAACGTTGGAACCTGCTTAAAATTGCTCCCCAAAGCCCCAAAAATGAGTTTCTCGCAAATATCTGCCAAAATATGCGAATTAGAAATTTTTGTTTAAACAAAAAATGAAGATCACCTCGAAATCTAAAAAAATGGTTCTTACCATTTTTTTCGCAACACCAATATTTTTCGCAGATGGATAGAACTTCGGAAACGGCTAAAAAATGCAGATGAATGAAAGATGTTGAAGGAAATTTTCTGGAATCATTGAACACTTACTAAGGTCTCATTGTAAAAAAGAAATGTTAATAACAAACCATTTTTTCAAAAAATATCAATAAATAATGAGATACTGTCAAAATATTGTAAAAAAACTTTTTTAATATTCTAGAAAAATCAGAATGAACCCAAACTCATATGCAATGGTACGGGTTTTCCCATTCCGATGAACTTTGAATGATTAAAAAATGTACATTACTCCCGAGTAATGGAACAATTCGTCCTCCCGCTTTTAAGTGAATCCATAAAGATAGAGGCATTCTAGAGGTAGAGCGGCAGCTGAAATGAGGGGACTTTTGGGTCCCCTTATATCGAAAACTATCGATTTTTCGAAACAAATTATAGGGACCATTTTTGTAGATTATACGGCGATCTTCATTATTTGTCAAAATAAACATTCTCCAATTCGCCTATTTTGGCAGATATTAGCGGGAAACCCATATTTCGAGTTTTGAAGGGCCATTTTCCCTTTCCCACCTGTTAATGTTGATAAACTTTTTTTCGCTCGAAAGCATCTCCAAAGAGCTAAGAAGGGAAAACTGTACATATTTATTTACAGCTTTGTCCCTTCATTTGCTAAACTAAAGTGAAAAATTGAAAATATATCTGCAATATGAAGTCGGTATTTTCAGAAAAAGATATAATGAAAACACCATTGAGGCTTGCTGCTTTCAACCCCTTTTCTAGAGTAGCAGATGATTTCAAATACTGTTGTAGGAAAGCACATAAACATCTATCTCAAATGTTAGGCGTTAATCCATCCATATTTATAAAATACAATTATTTTTTTTTCTTAATACTTTTTAAAGACTTTTATAGGAAGTTTTTTTTGCATTTTCATACAAGGAATTTGTCCGTTTTTTTTTTTTGAATATTAAAGAAACATCCTCTATAATTAAAAGGGACCATTAAGTAATTTTTTAATAAAATTAATTATCAGTTATCGGATAGCTTGAGAAAAAAAGTTATATATTTAGCTGCAAAAAATTCGTCGAACAATTTTCCCAAAGCCAAATTTTAACCTTATATTTTATTTTACTTTACACTATAAAATTTATATACACAAATCACATAAAATCCACTTTTTTATTCCATTATAATTATTATTTTCAGCAGTACAATATTCACAGCGATATTTAAAAAAAATAATATGGTATTTACAGGATTCAGTGACGTTTTACATAATAAAACTGTCATTTCTGACAACGTAAAACAGCACTTAAGAGGATAAGAAGCTTTTCCAAAATGGCAGTGTTCAAATAACCTACACCAAAATTTATTTACATAAATAGTGTCACATTTATTTCTCAAAATATATATTTGACATTTACATTACAACAACAACGGTAACCTGGAAGTTATTAAAGAATGTTAAAGACTAGTTACAATCTTAAATAACTAAGTTTTAAAATTACTATTATGGTAACACCTTCAATACTGTGTGTATATAGTCATTCTTAAGATTTCAATTCTCTATACATTTTTTTACATAATATAGCCTAATCTAAAAAAGCATAATTTAATTAAAAATTTACAAAATTTTGAGAAACCTGAAAAAAATATATTTTTTATTTGAAGAATTGCATATTTGAGAATAGTAAAATTTTTACTATTGTAAATAGCAATTCCTCATACTAGGCAGCCTTAAAAAAATTGCAATTAAAAGGCCTATTAACTAGAAACTACAAGAATTAGGTATTTTTTAAAATATTGTTTGAATATTTTTAATTTATTTTTTTGTTTTTGTTGTCATTTTACTTTTTGATTTTCGTTCTATATTTATAAATTTTCTTGACCAAAGCTGTTTTTAATACAAATGGCAAAAAAAAAAAAGTTAGTTTTTTCTGTATATAAAAATAAAAATATATATATATATATATATATATATATATATATATATATATATATATATATATATATATATATATATTTATTTATGTAGATTAGTATTTTTGCGGTTTACAATCCGTTTGTCAGTCAACTTAAACAATATTTTAAAAATAAATTAATTTAGACTCCGAGG
>JAHBCN010021997.1:0-13818 GCA_019359885.1 Listronotus oregonensis | reverse complement strand
TATTCCTGAAAGTTGCCCCTCTCCGATTTTGATAAAATTTTGGGTAAAAGGGTTTGCGTTTCAAACGAAAAATTTTTGGAATTTTCTTTCCGAGATCTCATCATCAAAGTTAAAAATTAAACTAACCCATTTTCACTATATTCTCCTTTTTTTTTAAAATTTATTTTTACAAAAAGGGCACACGATATTTTAAAAAAAACCCCTTTTAAAACCTTGATTTTTTTTTTTTATTTTACATTTTTTTTCCATTAAATTCGAACTTTAAGTTCAAAAGCAGCCATATTTGCTTAAAAAATAAAAGGAAAAAAAGTGTAAAATAAAATAAAAAAAAGTTTTTAAAAGGTGTTTGTGAAATTTTTAAAAATTTATTTAAAAATCAAGAATTTGTGCAAAAAGAAGGAGGAATAGTTAAATAAGGGTTTGTTTTTCGATTTGATGATGAATATCTCGAAAACGAAACATTGCCAAATTTTTTTTTAGATTTGAATCAGGCCCCAAAAACCGTACCAAAATTGTATTTCCCCATTCAATTAGAGGGACCTGTATATATTAAAATTTGCCTGGTCTGCCCAGTAATCAATAATTTTGATCCTTTAAAAGAGTGTATAAATTATTAAATGAAATAAAAGTACCTAAATGAACCTTTATTTTTTTTTAATAACCAGAAATAACAAACATTGGGAAATCATCTAAAAGATAGTTAAGATTGCCTTACTTTTCATTAATTTTTCCCTTGAAAATTTCATTTTCTATTATTCATAATTGATATATTATTATTTATTCACTTAACGTTACGTCTTATAAGAAGCACCAATTTAAATATAAAAAATACTTCCCTAAAGAAAAAGAGGGGTAAAAAATTTTTGGTTTTGCAAGACAAAACCATAAACCTCTATTATTTTGTTAGAATTATAAGTAACAAACAATAAACACAAAGTCACAATTTTAAAATAATCACTAAAATAAGAAGGATTTGACAATCCAAAAAAAGTACCCGCCTCAAAAAATTATGTTGGCTAATTTCACGCTGATTTATCAGTGTAAGTAGGAAACAATTAAATTATTTCGGGGAATTTTGTTAATGCGCAGAATCGGGGGGGCCAACTCTGACAGTTATTTTCATACGGGCTGGAATTTTTTGATCGAATGGGCCAAGCTTTGGGGTTTCCATACCCCTTTTAAATTTCCCTTGATTTGAATAGGCTTTTAAGTTTATTTTTGGACCCTGACTACGTGCCTTTACACGTACATTTCCCTCATGAATCACCCTGTATATAAAATTTAGCCTTGTTAAAATGGCTAACTTTGAAAGGTCGCTGTCTCCCGGACTATAACCAATCTGTATAAAATTATATGCTCCTAAAATTACCATAAAATTTTCCAATATTTAATTGTTGTGATAGAAGTGACAAATGTAAATAAAACCACCAGGTTTATGCAAACAAAAGTGTGTGATTAGTCGAAAAACTACTAGTAGATTAAGTGAAAAATACGAAAAGTGTAGTGACCGAGGATTTTTATTTATTTATTAGATTTTTTATTTAATTACAATCTTTGCGAGTATTAAAAGCATGTCATGTCTCCATGTACTTTAGATATGAAATTTTGTTTTATTTGGTGTGTGGCACAAGAACCATATCACCAATCTAATTATGGAACCACTATTTTTCCCAGGTTCCCACCCAACCCCAACCCACTAAAATCTCTTTACCCACCCCCCGAACTCTATTTAAGATCAGTAATGCTCCTTGGTCGCTCTAACCATGGTTTGGTCACCGATCATACCCATCATTTTTAGGGGGGAATAAAGCATGCGCCACGAAAAACCCTCTGGCACAAATTCGGGGGACTGGGATGGTCTAAGAGATTTCTTTTCCAGCACCCTTGGGAATCCCACCTGCTTTCTACTCACGATCCTTTAGGATTGTAAACAATACGGGAAAAAATTTAACTAGCCCTTGGGGACCTATATTCCACACTAAAAGAACCCCATAACTTAAGCCACAAAAGTTTCCCTTTAAACCCCAGTTCCGAAAATCGAAGGCTAACATCAAGCAAGAAATCAGTATAATCAGACCATCCAGATGCAAAAGACCGTTTTAAAATCGAATAAGATAAAGTTTTCTGCTCAAATGGCAGTGAAGCTTTCTGGTCCTTTGCCAAAAATATTAGCGAACTTTGCACAAATTCTTTCCACCCCTAATCTCAAGATGGAATTGTCTCTACCCCCAAAGGAAAAGCGAACTATTTGCCAAAAATTTGTTTCATTACGCTTGATCCTCCTATTAATCTTCCTCTTCCAACAGTTGTCCCCCGTTTCTCATAAATGTCCGATATAATTTTTAAAGTCAAACAGACGCTTATCTTTTCTTCTCTTAATACAAAATCGTCTGGGCTGGATGGCATACCAGCAATCGTCTTAAAAATGTGCTCGAGCTTGCACCATCTTAACTCGCCCTTTTCTGAATCTTTTAGACACGGCCTTTTTCCCCGGAGATTTGGGAAAAAAGCTGCACGTGCACCTTTTCCAAAAAAAAGGAGCCAAAAGTCTCCTCTAACTATAGACCTATATCTCTTCTTTCAAGTGTTTGCAAGGTAATGGAAAATTCATTAATTCCCAAATTTTTAAAGAATTGGAAAACATAAGATTTTACAATAGAAATAGGGGATTCGTCACAGTAGTTTCACAGCTGATCTTCTTCTTGTCTCACACAACTGGAACAAGTCCTTGAGTTTTTTTGAATCCCAGATCGTTGCTCTTGAATATCCAAAGTTTGACGTTCGGGCATGATGGGCCTTTACCAAACTTCCTTCACGGTCTCCACCTAAGCTTTGCTCTGGCTTTCCAGTCTTTCTAATCGAGGTCAACGCAAACAGAAAGGTTTCTTTCTTGCCCATCTGAGCTGGTGGGGGATCTGTCGTTCTTCATAGGTTTTTTCACGGCTTCTGCTCAGAAGAATTGGCCAGAAATTTTTCCCTTTCCCTCTGGCAGCCCCCCAACAGAGCAACACGGTGCAACCTTTATGACCTTTCACAGTTCAGTTAGAGAGGCCCTGAACTTCCAATTCTCTTCCCTTCCCTTTACCTAGGGGGGGGGGGGGTGTCAAGACTATGGAACCGCTGCCCGCAGAAGTTTTTCCTTTTTACCAACTCCAAAATTTAAGTCCCGTGTGAACAAACTCCTCTCACCACACTGACACCTACGGTACGTTAGTACTTAGGCATTAGCCTTCGTGGACTGTCCCAAGATAAAAAATACAGGGTGGTCCCACCTGAACCGCTTCGATCTATACAGGGTTATTTATTTTAAAGTAAACAGGGCTTTAATTCTGAACTCTCGTACTTTTAAAAACGAATAGAGCCATTTGTGTAATTTTTTCCGTAGATTCAATATCTAATCAAAAAAACATTTGAAACAAAAACAAAAGCAATGAGGAGCTTTTTTTAAATGGTATATTTTTATATCAATAGATAGAGATTTTACGAGGAATCTGATAATAGGGGTTGCTGGGTTTATTTCCTACGGTTCTGCTGCAATTGTTTAAAAACTGCAATACTATAAGGATAGTTTCACCTGAAAACTTGGCTGCTACAGGTCACAGGTGTTTTTTTGTCAAAGCCAAGAATTTAAAAATACGTTTATTACTTTTGGAATAGTTTTATAATGAGGTTTTTTATGGGAAAAACGGCCTTTAAAAATTTTATTATATGCTAAAAATTATATGATATATTTTATTTCCAAACCAAGCAGCATTTTTAAAAAAAGGAAAAATTAAAATACAATACGAGGTAAAATGAGGGTTATAAGAACACTTTATAACAAAAAATTATAATTACTAATAATTCAAATGTTCCATATGACCCCCCTTATTTTTTGAAACATGATCTATAACTCCTCCTTAGTCTTTCTAAGCTCGCCGATATTATTTGAGGTTCTTGTTTTTAAATTTATAATACATTTCATAATTTTTTCTCATTTCTTCCGTGTTTTTTTTCCATTTTGGTTTAAAGACATTCTTTTAAAGGGTCCCATAGAAAAGTGTCCAAAATTGTAATATCTGGACCAAAGGTGGCCATCTAATAGTGCCATAACGTCCAATCCACTGATTGTATCGGCGATTAAGATACTCCAACTTGACGAAACATGGGGGGCGCTTCGTCTTGTTCCAAATTATCTTGCGAAGTTTTAGTGGCAATTCTTCTAAAATTTCTCAATATCGTTTTCAAGAAGATTGAGATATCTTTTCCAGTTAAGTACCCAAGAATATTTGGGCCCCCCACCCCCTTTTTACACACCACACCAGAGATGAAAGAGGACCTTCCTGGTTAATCTCTTGAAATTTCCCGGGGTTTTGTCTGCTCAGCTGGGTATTGCATCGGGTTTAAAAAATTCCCGAAGTGAACGAAGTTTTATCCGTCTAAAGCAGTCTTTCTCAAAAAGGCGATAAGCCCCTTGTGGGGTGTAGACCTGAGGAGGGGTTGGGGCCCCAAAAAAAATTTTGGCGCTGATGTGATTTAAAGGGGGTGGATGATTTGTAACTTCAGCTACTTTAAAAATTTTACTGAAATTAAAATTTCCCATAAAACATTTATTTATTAGTTCATATTTATATCAATTTTTTTTGTATAAATATAAAAATAAAAAATATTAAATATTTATTATTTTTAATGTTCCAACGCTATTAATATCTTAAGTTATTTAGTAATTTGGTATCAAACACTGGAAAAAATTCAGTCTTCAAGGCCAAGTAGGTCCCCCCTTAGAAGATTTTAAAAAAATAGGTATCTATTGTTGCAGCTAAGCTAAGCACTTCGAATGCGGGATTTTTTTTTGACCAATTGTTAAAAAAAAAATTTAAAATTTGAAGGTTCACTTATAATTTACGTTTGGCGCGAACAAAATTGTAAACCCCTTTGTGCAATCCTGTATTGTAGTCCGTCAACGTTCGTTCGGTCCGTTTTTGCGGAGTGCAGGTACTGGAAGAGACAATCCACATACAGCTGTAGCTCACCCTCCCGCCCAAACCCGGGACCGCCCACTACCCCATACTCTTAAAAAATGTAAAGTTGTTTATTTTTCCCCAATGTTGATTATTGTTAATTTTGAATAAAAGATGCTTTAATTTTTAAAGTTACATTATTATTGCTTTCATGGTAAGAAAAGTCTCGTTTAGAATATAGGTTTAATTAAACCCCAAAAGGGAGACTAATATTTATGTTATTGAGTTTTTTTTAAGGTAAAAAAAATCGGGGCGCCAAAATAACTGAATTTTAAAAAATGGGCGGACAAAAATAAGCTTCGGAAAAACTCCTTCTTAAAGGATTTTTTCCGGTTTTAAAATTTGGGAAGCAAATTGAAATCAAATTTCCCTTTTTGTTACGTGTTAAATACTGCACTGATGAAGTGATATGGGGATAGTAAATTTTTTCCTAGGTTTTCTGAACTGTCGCATATAGGTTACTTTTCTCTTTTAGGGCCATACCTTAGGTCTCTAACTGCGTCAGAATTGACCCTAAGGGGATAAAAAAGTAAAATAATTTAGAATAGCTCGATCCCGGTTTCTTTTTTCATTGTAGTCCTTTTCTAATATGTAAGATTTTATTTTTTTCGAATAAGACCTTCAGTTTTAAAATGTTTTTACTGATATATTTCGGTGGAAATTTGCAACATATTCCTGGAGTTTTCTCCACATTTATAATAGAGAGTTATAATTTAAAGCCGTTCTTCTGATGAAAACCTCATTATAAAACTACTCCAAAAAGTAATTTAAAAATTGTTGACTTTGACAAATAAGCACCTGGGACCTGTGCCAGCAAGGTTTTTTCAGGTGAAACTACCCTTTTTATAGTATCATGCAGTTTTTGGACAATTGCAGCAGAACCGTAGAAAGTAAACCCAGCAACCCCTATACTACCGAATTTCTCGTGAAAATCTCTATCTATTGATATAAAAATATACGGGTATTCCATTTAAAAATACGTCACTAGTGCAACCATTTTGTTTTGTTTCAAATATTTTTCTGATTAGATTATTGAATTCTACGGAAAAAAAAACACGAAATGGCTATATTTGTTTTTAAAAAAGTACAGGGACTTTAAAATGAATCACCCTGTACATTGTGTTCATGAAGTAACAGATAAATTTAATTAAAATACACTTACTCTGTTCTGCAAAAATCGCTCGGACACGTTGATTTTTATTTTCGCATCTTTTAACATACACTGTAGGTATACAGGGTGATCCAAAAAGAATTTATGAAATTATTTATGGTTTTTTTAAATGGCACTGTTTTTTTTTCTTAAAAGTTTTTAAATTTTTGTTATATGTTTTTAGATTACTGCCATTGGAAACTCTTCGTCTCTAGAAAACCAACTAAACACGTTAGACCCGCAGACCCAAAAAATTTTCCTGAAATCTTCCCAAATTCTTATTCCGGGATTTATAGACACTCATATCCATGCACCACAATATCCAAATGCAGGATTGGGATACGATAAAACACTTTTAGAGTGGTTGGATTGTTACACGTACAAGTTGAGAGGAAGTATACAGATTTAAAGTTTGCTAAAGCTGTGTTTGATGCCTTGGTAGTAAGTATTGAATAATAGATATTTTTCTACGACTGTTTAATAATATGCTTATTATTAACTAATTTTGAATGGATAATAACACTTATTACCTACCAGTGAGTAACGATCCATTACTCACGGGTTATTACTCACGGGTTTGATGACCTCTACATAGAAGCATCAAACGCACGTATACACGTCTTTAAGAGTTAATAAGCACTGTCTAATCTATCTAAGTTTCAAAAAATCGACCTTTAATAATTGTCAATATAGAAAAAAATAAGAATTATTAACGAATTTCATTTATCTGAAGAAAAAAAAGTTCATCTTTCACAATCCTGTGACCTTATAAGATAGTGTATAAAAATAATAGTGTGCTTTGCCTGACAGAAAAATTACTGGTTGACATCATGACATCTGTTTTCACAGTACTCACAACCAATGTTATTCACAACTAATGTCATATTTTGATTTATAGAATATATTAAAAGTTTTCGTTCGTTCAATAAATACCTAGGTAATTTCCTGTAAGAATAATGGCTAAAATCAGTGACGATGAAATGGAAACTGGCACTCCACCCGATATTACAGAAGCAGCGAACACGGCGTGCTACAATTTATTAGCAGAAAAATCAAGAAGAAAATACGAAGTCATTTATACTTTAATTAATATTTTTTTTTTAATATTCATATCTTAGTATCTCTATCACGAGGTTGGTAATTAAGGTAAAATTGTTAAACAAATTAAAAAGTACTTGGGCAGGTAGATTTCTTCCTTTCTCTCATGTACTCCTAATAGGAAGTTCCGAAAAAATTAATTAAAATGCAGCTATGATAAATCATTGAAAAGGTGATTTAAATAGCTATGTAACTCACTCTATAAAAGATAAGTCGTAGAAAAAGTATAGTATTCTACTCGCATGCAATAGCTATTACTCACTCTGATGAATTACGTCACTTGCCTTCGGTTCGTGACGCAAACTTCATCATCGTGAGTAATAGCTATAATTACATGCTCATTGAATAATATACTATTATGTTATAAGGATCATAATAACGATCATTATGGTACTAGTCGTGAATATTATCAGACGAGGATTTTACTGAGTCTGATAAACGCGTGTGCTATAATGATTGTTTATGAAACGAATTTCATACAAAATTTTATATTCGACGATTTCATTAAAAATAAATTTCTTGTTGCATTTGAGTAAGTGATGTAAACCTAGCCTAATTTTAGTAATGTGCGTAACAATCTAAGGTAACAACAGAATTTTTAACTAGTATTCTCATGTCATTGTCAAAGTTAAATTTATTTAAAAATTCATCGAGCATTGTAAAATGAATAATTGGCCTCCAGAAATTAAAAATTTAGCCACTTGTGCAGTAGCTGGATTAATGCCTGAAAAGTCTTAAAGAGTATACGAAAAAACCTCTGCCAAAAAGGTACTTTTAGCTTATTTCAAAAAACGATCAGTGACGAAAAAGTCTTTAAGTTTATGAAGTTATTACTTGATGTCACGAAGCACGTTGTCTTCTTAAAACAAATGTTGACATAAGTAAGTTTAGTCACCTGATTGCGTTTTTAAAACGAAACTCCAATTCTTAAAAACCTTAAGAGTCCAGAATTTTGACTAAAGAAAATATTACACTAGTTGCGCGGAGAATGAAAAATATTTGCTATTGAAAGTGTCAATGCTAATAGGTATAAGTGGAGCATGCCGAAGAAGGAGCTAAAAAACTTAAAAATGGAAGATGTTCACGATGAAGGGACTGTTTTTAGAATTGTAATACCTAGTACAAAAACCAATGTTTTCCTGGCGATGTCGAGGAAGTAAATATGGTGCAATTGGTTCGAACCTATGCATCAATGAGACCCAGCGATACCGACAATTCTTTTTTTTGTCCTTTAGAAACACCAAATGTACAAAGAAGCCAGTGGGTATTCATACTTTTGAAAACATGTGCAAGACAATTGCTTTCTTTTTAAAGTTACCTTATTCTGCCGAATAAACTGGTCACTATTTCCGAAGGTATTTGGCTTCATTGCTGGCCCATTCTGAAGCAGAGTGGATCTTCACATTGGTAAACGCCATCGCCAGGGTGAAGTGATGAAAAGTGACACAGTTGCTGAAGGATATATAGAAAACTACGCGAAAATAAAAAAAAATAATTTCAATATCCATTCTTGAAGAAAAATTGGTGCAATTGATTAATTTCTTGCACAAGAAACGAAAAATTAAAAATTAAAAAAGATAATACATTCGACGCCAATATCTAATATTAATTTAACAAATTGCAATAATGTATTTCATTTTAATTGTTTAGTTTTCTTGTTTTCAATATTTTTTTATATTTTTGCCCACTATTTTTTTTATTATAGTACTCAGTACTCCAATAAAATCAGTACTCATTCTAATAAGGAACGGCATTTTGACACCAAAAATGAAATCCATAAGAATGCCGTTATGACCCGTCGAAATACAAACGTTACTTATATACTTTGTATAAATTTTGTAAAACTAAATATTTTGTTTAATTCCTAGTGGAATCTATGCAAATACGCATGATCTCATCGCCGATAAAAGTTTCACTATACGAAAAAGTTATCAATATCGTTTTAAAACGAAGCTAAGTTTGTTTTACCCACGCGCCAACGAGTAATGAATATAGTTAGTTTATTCTTATCATTGCAAACGCTCATTATTTTTAATACATAACCTAATTAAAGCAAATTTTCAAGGCAAAAATATTACTTTCCAAAATTATACACTTCATTTACTTTATTTCTTTTACACCTAGTAAAAAAAAAGGAAGCCAACCCATGGTAAATGTTATATTTTCTTGACGATATGGTGAAGGAATAATAAATGGGGCTATCCAATCAGTATTGGGAAATATCCATATTAGGCCTGGTACTTTCATTATCTAAAAAATAATTTTATTCATTACTAATAATACCTGGTCTTAGAAAAACAGTGATACTGACAGTGGCGTAGACGAAACCGAGGGTCCCGGGGCATATAGGTAACTAGGACCCTATCTATACTGGTTAATATATAAGTGCTTTAAAGGTGCAGAGATACCTAATTATAAGCTCTCTATTGTCAGCTGTAGTGCAGTGTAATGCAGTAGATAATATTTAAATAAAAATAACGTCATTTATTTCAAAGACTAAAAAATCCTACTTTGCAACAGGGATTCCGTAAATGTCTACATTTTGTAGCACTAAAAGTAAACCCTAAAGTTATATAGAAATATTTGCACATAGTTTGCCCAAATAAAAAAAAAAGAAAACAAAATAATTACAAAAATTAATATTAATATCAGTTTAAATAATTACGTAAAATAAAACTTAATCTACGAAATTCAGAAAAGATAAAAAAATCGAGATCTGCTTTGAGATGTTTTGTACTAAAATTACATTTTACTTTGGAATTTGTACTAAAACATACTTGATATATGTACTGTCATACTTATAATTATTAACAAACTCAGAGCTGTCGCCATTACTTTTAAAAAGTAATTCAATTATCAATTAAAACTAAAAGTAATTGAGCAATTACTTTATTTAAATTACCACATATATTACTGCTCTCTCGAAAAGTTCAACATTAAATGACTCTAAAATAAAACTTTCTTTTTATCCTACCCCAAAGTTTTTTCTACAAAAAAAGTATAAAAACTTGTTGGTGGTGGCATCAATCGAAAATACTAAATCGACACGGAGGCGACGTTCGCCGGATTCAAAGCGGCCCGACGTATATCAAAATGCTCTTTCTGCCTGGCCAAAATGTCGGTAGTTTTGCCATAAATAAAGGTAATTAAATTTTTCGTAGTAATTCAGTATTTATTAGGGAATTGAATTAAGGTTTAAGTAATTCAATTACTTTATAGGTAATCGAATTACTTTATAAGTAACTGAATTACTAAGGATTCGTAAAAATCAATTATCAATTACAATTACATTATTCTATTAATTAATAATTCATATGCAAAAACATTTCCGGAAAGTAATTGAATTAAAGTAATCCAATTACTGAGAAGTAATTAAATATGAGTTTTAAATTACTTAAATTCAATTACCGACAGCTCTGTCGTTCAATAAAATATTATTCTATTTTGAAACCCAATACATTTCTAATTATTATTTCGATGTTTCGACGATTTCCCACCAAGTTATTTTGTACTTTTTATTTTGTAGCGACTGTAAAGAAAGAATATATAAAGTCCTTTCGTGATTTATGGGGCATTTTAGAGGCTTTCCCTACAAATTTCAATTTTTTAAAAATAAGCACCACACTTAAACCCCTGTTGTAAGTTTAGTTAAAGCTATTAGAGATTTTGTGGCGAGGGGCTAAAAAGTCCAAAATTCTTTATTTGATTACAATATTTATTTAACTTTTCCAGCCCCTCAGTCGCTTAAGGGACCGAGGGGCTCCCATGAGCTTGGGGGGCACCGATGTACTGCACCGCCTAACCCCCCTATAGCTACGCCACTGCATACTGACTGACTTATATTGTTGTCAGACAATTAACGTGAACTTCACCACAAATTTTGACATGCAGCGGTGTTATACATAGGGTGATAATTAATTGAGTCCGTCTCCTTGAACTCAGAAGTAACACGCGAGTCACCTGAAAATCCGTTACCACATCTTATACTCGCGAAGACATCTGCAAATATATGTATATATTATTAAGTAACTCATTCATGTTATTTTTTGTAGAGAAAAACATTGGACCATGGTACCACAACAGCATGCTACTATGGTTCTCTTTTCACTGACGCAACTATAGTACTTGTCGACTCTGTGATCAAATATGGTCAGAGAGCTCTGGTTGGTAAAGTTAACATGACCAAGTTTGCTCTAAATGACTATGTCGAATCGGAAGAAGAATCTCTAGCTAATACTGTTAAGTTTGTTCAGAATGTTGTATCCAGAAAGGTTAGTTTTTTATAAAAAGTACTCCCTTTTGTATTATTCCTTTAAAAAGTCCCAAGTCATCCAGATGATCAACAAAAAAATATATATTTTTAGAATAATTTGGTTCAACCAAAATAACACCAAGATATGCATTTTAATATGGATATGAAAATATGAAAAATTGGGACAACTAGCCAAAAATAATAATTTAAACATTCAGGTAAAGATTTTTAATTTTAGGGCAGAAGGTCAATTTTCCAGTTTCAACTGAAAAATGTCGCAATCGACAAATGTCGCATATGAGTCTCGATTACCCGTTTTGTTTTACATTCTTGAGTGTTATGCGAGTGTTAATCTCGAATTCAAAATTTTGCCAAATAGCAAAATTTGGCAACAATGTGGATAATTGGACCGTAAAAAGGTTTTTAAAAAGCAAATAGTAAACATAACTGTTTTTTCTTAAATCCTTTCTTAGCTGACGTCTTCTACTCATAATCTACCTCCATACCAAATTTAATTTTTATAGGTCAAGTAGTATTCGAGATTTCTTGATTAGTCGGTGAATGTATAATGAGTGACCTTTCGCTTCTACATAGACAGTTAATTTTGTCTGTTTAATATTAGCTTGCATTACCCTTTGTCTCATCGTTGTCGTAATCAGATAAAATATTCAGTTCTGCTTTATGTTCCTCAGCCCAGTGCCTTTTTTTCCACTAGGCCCATTAGGCCCGGGTCTAGGGCCCGTAGTCTAGAGGGGCCCAAAATCGCCATAATTTTTATGAAAGAAACAAAACCTTTAAAATGTATTTATATAAGTATATATCTAATACCAGAAACGGAATATGTTGGATAAATAATACCTGCCATCACACCCAGGGCATTATAAGGGCATTATGATAATGCCTGCTTATAAGCCTAATGCCAATTTTGGAAATTTTATTGCTTATCCAATTTTATTTCTCTCACAATAAAGATCAAGTTTATACAAAAAATAATTTTTCTTAAACAATACTAAAAATTAAACTTTATTTCCAAAATGAAAATTACAATTTTTAAATGTCCGGAAAATGTAGCTGATCCCACTATAGAATGGTCGGTGTTTTTGTGATGGTAGCAGCGGTGGTGGACTAACGCTATTTTGTAAGAAGAACAGTCTATTAAAGAATTTTCAATAGTCGATAGGAATAACTCGGAATTAACTGAATTGGCAATCATTTTGGCTACTTTGTTTTTGGATGAAAAACTTTCTTCTATATATCTTTTAGCTACTGAAGAGCTTTTCCATTTCCCATGTTGTTTTAGCGTTTCCAAACGAAGCACCTGCCTCAACAAGTAAGTTGACGATGTGCGACGCAAACAGTGGCCTGTAAGCTTCTGCATTATCCAGTTTTAAAATTTTGCGGTCAATGTTGGGACGCTTCCTATGGTATTTTTTCCAATGGTTTATGTACATCGACCCTTTCTATAGGTAAAAGAATCTTCGCTCCTTTATTCCAGTTCTTAATGTTGTGTACTTTTTATTAAATTTAAAGCGCCTAAATCTTCTTCAATGATAGTAAAACTTTTTGAAGTTGAAATTTTAGTTTCTGGTACCTTTATAACCAAGACTGTTCCTCTATCTTCAATGTCATCAATGGTCATTTTGACCAACTCATCTCGTCTTAAACCTCCAAAAACACCCATTACCAATATGACTTTGTGTACCAAGTAGATATCAGCCTTCTTAATAAATTTTAATATTTGTTCTCCTTCCAAAACTTTAGACTTCTTATAGGGACGTGTCCTTTCGACTTAACTTTTAAAAAAGATATGAGACGATGGTATTGCGAAATGTCTATATTTTCATAGACCATCGACGTAGACCTTAGGTGGAATACTTGGTCGAGAGAGAGTTCGGACTGTATTTTTCCGACTAAAAATAATAAAGTTGTTAAACATATGTATTAAAATAAAATCAATAACTTACCAGTTCCTGGAAATATGCCATTAAAACGTTTTCGGTTATTTGAAGAATTGCGTTGCATCTTTCCAAATACTAAAATGCCATAATTTATCATACTGTTGCCTTGATTTAACTGGCAAAGATTTTCGGTCGCTTTTTTGGCCTTTTCTCTTATATTTTTTGGAATTTCTTCCATTTTGAGCAAAATCGTTAAATAAAAATGCCAACTGACTAACTGACTAACTGACAGAAACATCAAAGTCAAACTTAACACCAGTCATTATCTACTTACGTATACAGGTACAGGGGCAACTTATTTTTATATTGCGAATAAATAATGTAATTAGTCATTGAAAAACCTTTTTGGGTAAAACATAA
>JAHBCN010021996.1:0-13738 GCA_019359885.1 Listronotus oregonensis | reverse complement strand
AGTTTGTCAGAAACATGGGTCATGTTACCTATTTATTTCCCCTAAAAACGGCTAAGTACTAACCAGTTAATATGTAGTGTTTTTTTAAATAAGTTAGGATAATGAAAGCCCAAAAAACATCTTTTAATCAACCGAAATATTTTTGCCTTTAAGCAAGCATCAAACCATTACAAAAAAAAAAATCTATTTTATTTTCATTAAGTAACCATGGTTACTTAGGTGTTTTTTGTCTCACAAAAAAAAAAAAATTAAATATATATATATATATATATATATATATATATATATATATATATATATATATATATATATATATATATATATATATATATAAAAATATATATATAAAAAAAAAAAAAAAAAAAAAAAAAAAAAAAAAAAAAAAAATTTTTTTAAAATTAAAAAAATTTATATAAATTTATTTAAATTAAATATTAAATCTCGGGGGAACGCGGGGTTTTTTTGGAGTTTCCCGGGGAAGGCAAATTTTTTTTTTTTTAGCCCTTTTCCATTTGTGTGTCAGGGTCAACATGTTTTAAATTTAAAAGAAATTTAAAAAGGTTTTTAAAAAATTTTTTCGAAAAGTATTGGTTTTAAAATGAAAAGAAAAATTTCCTTTTTGTTTTAAAAAAAATTTCGGTTTAAAAACCCCTTTTAAAAAATTAAATTGAAATTAGGGTTTTTAAATTTTTCAAACCTTTTTGAAAGTTTTTAATATTTCTCAAATAAGAAAAGAAAAAATTAGGTATTTAACAAGCATAAAAAATTTGCAATAATTAAAATTTTGTTACCATCCCATGCCTTAATCCTCTTCAATAATCTCCTAGTAGCTGTATTTATTGTTCGGCTAATCAATACATTTATGGGAAAGTTGATATAAGCTTAAAACTGGCAAACATATGCTTGAAAGATTACATCAGTTAAATGAAATTGGGTATTTCTTCTCCGTACTGATTTAGAGTACAATATTTTTAATTAGATTTTACAAACATTCTACAGTTTTCTGTATGTACCTTATCGGCTTTAGCTTTTTTTTGCCTAAACTAAACGTGATGAGACCAAACATTGGCACCCTACGTTTTAGAATCTTTCTACCCCTAACATAAACTATATAATTTGTTCTCTGACAGACTCACTTTTTTAATGTAGTTATTTAGCCTGCAAATTAATATTATTAACTTAAATTCGTAAGGGTAAAATTTTTAAATAATTTTTGTCTGCTTCTTGTGTCTAGTATATCCCAAAATTTACGGTTCTGATTTTTTACTTTAGTATTTCTCTCTTATGGCTCGTCGGTGGGCAAATAAAAAAAGCTTTTTGTTGCAGTGGATCGATAATGCGGGAAATGGCTCTTTTTTAAAGAGAATTATTAAAAATGCTAACAGTTGTGGGAGAGGCCATTCCGCAGACATGGAATAGTAACTACACATCTGATTTAGGAGACAGGTAAGAGACAGAAAGTATACAGATTAGAACGGAAACATACTTTCTGGCTCAAAAATAAAACTAGAGAATTAAGTTTAGTATATGTTATTCTAACACAGGGTGTCCGAAAGGGTTTTGACAATTTAAAACAAATATAACTCATTCAGCTTTAGATTCTTTATACTTATTTTTGCTTTTCTTTGTTTTTAACTCATTTAGATTTGCAGAAATTTCATTATACACCTTTGATTTAAGGAACCCTCACAAAAAATTCATTACAGTTAAATCGGGACTTCTGGATGGATAATCAATATCAGCATTCGTCAATATGACTTTTTCTGGAAACATCCTTTTAACGATCAGCATGACAGATTTGAAGTGTGTTCAGTCGCTCCATCTTGTTGGAACCAAGTGTTTTGGTTAAATCAATCAAAATTTTGCAATATGATAAAAACAACTTCCAGCATTGCTCTTAAACGGCCAGACTTACCAGTTACCGTGCTGTAAGTTACATCTTAAAAAAAAGGAACCAATGGTTTGAGATGCGGACATTGCTGTCCACACTGTCTATGTACTTTGTACTATAGTACTATGAAGAGGTAGCTGATATCTGATTAAAGGACGTGTCGAAGCTTGATTACAGATGTGTAAATTAAAATGTACACAATAATGGCGACGGACTTGGATGTAGGAATGGTTGTTTTCAAAAATGCTTTTAAACAAAAAGCTTACGATTGAAACTGTCTGAATACCCCTCCTAACGGTTTTCAGAAATATAAGTTATTAATTGTAAAAACATTTTCGGACACCCTGTATTTTTATTTTTATTTAATAAACTTTTTATTGACAGTTAATACCTAACTAGCTATTTTAAATACAATATTTTAAATGTACTGTGTCTAGCCATCTCCATTAAAGTATGATATGGACCTATCATCTGTTCATTTTCGATTAAGAAAAACATCTAGTAAGTAACCATGGTTACTTACTAGGTGAACCAGTAAAATAGATTTTTTGTTGTTGTAACTATGGTTACTGATGCTTGCATAAAGGTCATAGACAATGATTGCGGTTGAATAAAAGATGTTTTTTGGACTTTCATTATCCTAACTTATTTAAAAATCACTACATATTAACTGGTTAGTATCTTCAGCCGTTTTTAGGTGAATACTAAATAGGTAACATGACTATGTTTGCTGACTTTTTAAATCAATGAAACACATCTTTTGTCTTTATTCTTAATTGAAAATGAACAGCACCATGAATATCAGTGGGATTCATTCTGCTAAAGTTGAGTTGAGTTAAAAATGTTCATCGTTTTTAAAGTTCTAATTCTAAAGTAATTTTAAAATTTCATTTGTAATTTGATGCTAACAATACTTTTTAAATAAAAATTAAAAAACAATGTTAAATGCATAATTGATAACGGTATTGTTTTTAAGGGGGTTTTTTTTTCCCTTTAAATTTTTTTAAAATTTTTAAAAAAAAAAAAAAGGGGGCTGCCCCTTTTTGGGGAAAAAAAATTTTAAAAAACCCGGGCCCCAAATTTTTTTTTTTAAAAATTTTTTTTTCCCCCCCTTTCCGGGAAAAACCCTTTTTTTTAAAAAAAATTTTAATTATAAAAAAAAATTTTTTAAAATTTTTTTTTTTTTTAAAAATTTTTAAAAAAACCCCCCCCTTTTTAAAAAAAAAAATTTTTTTAAAAAATTTTTTTTTTGGGGTTTTTTGGGGAAAAAATTTTTTGGGTTTTAAAAAAATTTTTTTTTTGGAAATTTTTTTTTCCAAAAAAAAAAATTTTTTTTTTGGGAAAAAAAAAATTTTTTGGATTTTTTTCCCCCCCAAAAAAAAAAATTTTTTGGGGGGTTTACTTTTTTTTTTAAATTAAAAAATTTGACCGGGAAATTTTTTTCAAGGGTTTTTTTTTTTTTTTAAAAAAAGGAAACCCAATTTTGGGGTTCCTTTTTTTTTTTAATTTTTTTTTTTTAAAGAAAAAAAATTTTAAAAAAAATTTTTTTAAAAAAATTTTTTTAAAATTTTTAAAAAAAAAAACCCCCTTTTTAAAAAAAAAATTTTTTAAAATTTTAAAAAAAAACCCCCCTTTTTTTTTGGGGGGGGGGAAAAAAAAAACGGGTTTTTTTTGGGAAAAAAAAAAAAGGAAAAAAAAAAATTGGGTTCCTTAAAAGGAAAAAAATTTTTTAAAACCCCCGGTTTTTGTTTTTAAAAAAAATTTTTTTAAAAAAAAAATTTTTTTTTTCCCCCAAAAAGGGGTTAAAAAAACCCCCTTTTTTAAAAAAAAGGGCCCCCAAGTTTTTTTTTTTATTTTTTTTTTTAAAAAAGGGGCAAAAACTTTGTTTTTAAAAAAAGAACCAATTTTTTAAAAAAAATTTAAATGGGGGGCCCTTTAAAAAAAAAAAAATTTTTTTTTTAAAAAAAAAAAAAAAAAATTTTTTAAAAAAAATTTTAAAAAAACCCCCCTTTTTTTTTTTTTTAATTTTTTTAAAAAAAAAAAATTTTTTTTTTTTAAAGGGGAAAAAAAAAAAATTTTTTTTTTTTTTTTAAAAATTTAAAAATTTTTTTCCAAAAAACCCCAAAAAAATTTTTTAAAAAGGGCCCGGGGAAAAGGGGGGGAAAACCCTTCCCCTTTTTTTTTTTTTAAAAAAAAAACCCCAAAAATTTCCCAAAACCCCGGGTTTAAAAAAAACCCCTTTGGGGCCCTTTTTTTCCTTTTTTTAAAAAAAAAAAAATTTTTTCCCTTTTAAAACCCAAAAAAAAATTTTTTTTTAAAAAGGGTTTAAGAAAAAATTTTTCCCAAAAATTTAATTTTTTCAAAAAAAAATTTAAAAAAATTTTTTTCCCCCTTTTTTTAAATTTTGGGGTTTTTTTTTAAAAAAACCCAATTTCCCTTTTCCCCAAAACCCCTTCCTTCCAAAAAAAATTTTTTGGAAAAAAAAATTTTTTTAAAAAATTTTGGGAAATTTTTTTTAAAAAAAAAAATTTTTTTTAAAAAAAACCCAAAAACCCCAAAAAAAAAAAAATTTTTAAAAAATTTTTTTCCCCCGGCCCCCAAAAAAATTTTTTCCCCCGGGGTTTTTTTTTAAAAAAATTTTTGGGGCCAATTTTTTAAAAAAACCCCCCCTTTTTTTTAAATAAAAAAAATTTTTTTTTTCAAACCAAAAATTTTTTTTTTTAAAAAAAAAATTTTTTTTTAAAAAAATTTTTTTTAAAAAATTTTTTTTTTTTTAAAAATTTTTTAAATTTTTTTTCCCCCCTTAAAAACATTCTTTAGGTGAAAAAATTTTTGGGTTTCCCTTTTTTTTGTTAAAATACGCCCCCAGAGTTTTTGTTTTTTTTAATATCCTAAATCCTGTATAAAATATTTTTATATGAATAAATGCTCTAATCTTTGTAAATAAATAGCTTCTTTAAAGTTAAAAAATTTTTTAAGCAAACCCGCTTAAAAAATCTTGTTTTTAACTCATTTAGTAAAAATATAAAATTAGTTGTTTCAAATCTTTGTACTTATCTTTTCTTAAGTATGTTTAATTAAAGCGTTTTATAGTCTTATAAACTCTTTGATTAACATAGAAACTCCCTTAGACAAAACTTTTTATCGCCAAGTAGATAAGTCGAGGATTTCGCTCGCAGTGAATAGGCCTTGTCTGGAGATTTATATACCCTTCAGGCTAAACTAAATAATTTACAGTCTTCCCAGGGCTAGTGTCTTTACTCTAGTGTGTAACTAAATTTAGGAAAAAGTTTAATTTATTGGAGATCCTGGCTTTAGGGACATTTGGTAAAGGGAGGTTTACAAAGATTGATTTTTTTTCTAAAATTCCAAATATTAAAAATAATGATTTTCTTATAATAATTAAAATAGATCTTTTAATCACATAAAATGATTTTTTCTGTAAATTAGATACATGTCTAATTAAGTTGAAACCATATGGAAAACTTTTTTATTATTAAGTGTACGAAAAAAAGTTATTCTTGATAAAAAGTTCTGCATGGTCCAAAACTTAAAATGCAACCATTAGATATTAATATACGAGGTTGGTAAAAAATATGAATTTTACTCAAGAGTAAAGTACCTTTACTTTTTACAATACAGAAAAATGTCATAAAGTGAAGTTATTTTAAATTAAAAGTTATATTTAAATATGCAACTACAGCTATTTAGCATGAAAATTTAGGATTGGTGATTATTTACTAATATTTTTTATATTTTTTTATTTTTTCTTAACAATTTAGTAAATTTGCCATTTTTACTGTAATTTTACAATAACAAACTCATTCTAACACACAATGTCAAATATTTTATGTCAGTGCATCCTAGATTACGTTAAGTTGTATCAAGCCAGAACAATTAATACGGAATTATTAGTAAATAATCACCAATTCTAAATTTTCATGCTAAATAGCTATAATTGCATATTTAAGTATAAGTTTTAATTGAAAATAACTTTACTTTATAACATTCTTCTGTATTGTAAAAAATAAAATACTTTACTTTTAAGAAATATTTATATTTTTGACAAACATCGTATACGGCTTAAAAAATTGATATGCAGAACCTTTTATCAAGAATAACATTTTTTCGTAAACTTAATATTAATAAAGTTTTTCATTTGATTCCAACTATCGTAGACACACTGACTGTATATTAGTGTATATCTTACTTTATTATTTTTAACTACAACAATTTTTTTAATATTGAAATTTAAGAATTGTATTTTCTTACACTTAAGTGAATTTTTAGGCGGTATAACTAAAACGATATGTAGTTAAAAGTTCCAAATGTATTTTTTTTTTTAATATTTCATTACAACCTATTAACTGAAATAAAAACTACTACTGGGTCTTATTATATAGATATTTTACCAGAAAAAGAGTACACTATTTTACATCTATAAAGTTATAAAGAAATCCTTTCATTCAATAAAAATAATTTTATTTTAAAAATTTTACCATAACCTGAACGCAAAAAAATGCATTTTTTCCTGATTGCTGCTCTAGGCAAAATTACACTAAAAATTTTACACCAGTCACCTTAAAAGCCAATTGGTCAATTTTATTTTAACAGGTAACCATTGCAACTTTTAAATTTTTTTGAATTTTTTTTCTCCTGCCTAACTAGGCGAACAAAACTAATATCTAAGCGGAAATTGTTTTCTGACAGCCGATATCAGATTTTTTTATTATGTTTTTTTTTAAACATTTTAGGTGTAAAATTTTCTAACTGAATCCCCCATGTCCTTAAATTATTGTCCAGAAATGTCTAATTAATCACAGATTTTTCAAAAAATGTTCGAAAGATGCGTTCCATCGGAAATATTTTCGGCATTAATTCAAGCACTAGGCGAATGAAAGTTTTACACCTGTTTCTTTAAGCCAATTAGACAATTTTATTTTAATCGTTGATCATAGCAATCTTCAAATTTTTTGTTTTTTTTTCCTTTTTGGCAAGCAAACAAAATTAATAAGTGGTTTTTTTTTCTGATAGCTTATGTTAAATTAAAAAAATAAATAAATATATTTTGGATGTAAAATTTTCTTCTTACCGAATCCCCCGCGTCCTTGAATTAATGTCCAGAAATGCGTCCTCAACATCGTTGCCTTGCAGTAAGATGTAACAATCTTACTGCATGGCACATCCTATGTTTGTCTTTTAAGTAGACACTTGGTTTCTCTGTTGTTCGCTAAGCACTCGTTACAGCCCTATTGATAAGTTCCGCAAGGCAGGCGAAACACGTCTAGGGAGAGAGTTTCATAGCGAACAGCATAGGAAACAGGTTGCCTGCTTTTAACTGTCTTAAAACGGAGTTACATTCTTTCGTATACACCAAGACAGTAGGGAATTTTTATTCCTATTTTTCCACATATTTAATTACCCACTCCGGTAAAACCCGATGTCGATTCTGCGGAATGTGATTTCAGTACGGCATCGAAAGTAAGATTGTTACATCTTACTGCAAGGCAACGATGTTTGTCTTTTAAGTAGACACTTGGTTTTTCTGTTGTTCGCTAAACACTCGTTACAGCCCTATTGATAAGTTCCTGTAAGGCAGGCGAAACGCGTCTAGGGAGAGAGTGTCATAGCGAACAGCAAAGGAAACAGGTTGTCTGCTTTTAACTGTCTTAAAACGGAGTTACGTTCTTTCGTATACACCAAGACAGTAGGGAATTTTTATTCCTATTTTTCCACATATTTAATTACCCACTCCGGTAAAACCCGATGTCGATTCTGCTGAATGTGATTTCAGTACGGCATCGAAAGTAAGATTGTTACATCTTACTGCAAGGCAACGATGTTTGTCTTTTAAGTAGACACTTGGTTTCTCTGTTGTTCGCTAAACACTCGTTACAGCCCTATTGATAAGTTCCTGTAAGGCAGGCGAAACGCGTCTAGGGAGAGAGTGTCATAGCGAACAGCAAAGGAAACAGGTTGTCTGCTTTTAACTGTCTTAAAACGGAGTTACGTTCTTTCGTATACACCAAGACAGTAGGGAATTTTTATTCCTATTTTTCCATATATATATATATATATATATATATATATATATATATATATATATATATATATATATATATATATATATATATATATATATATATATATATGCGCTATAATTAAAAGAAAATTTTAAGATCTTCCTTAAAGATAAGTTGCATACATGCGCTTTTCTAGCTCTGTGGAATAATGCTTAAGTTATAAAAAATTTAAAAGGAGCGAGTTAGAATAGGTGCAAGGGCAGAAGCACATATTTAAAAACAATTGCTGGTATACCATCCTACTCACAGGATTTCTTGGTACTAAAAAAGAAAAGGATATGCTTGACTTGCTTAACCTTAACCATGATTTTGAACATGAGAAACAGAAGCAAATGTTACAAGGGGCAGATAAACGAAGGATCAAGGGTAGAAGAAAAAGAAAAATATTTAGAAAAGACCTCTGGTTTTTTTAACGTAAAAACAATTTAATCTTTAAAATTTAAAGGTAAAAAAGAATTAGTACAAAGGTTTTGATTGATGTTTTTAGCAAAGGACTAGAAAGATTTACTGACATTCGAGCAAAAGAGGAGTTTATTTTGTATGCGATTGTTAGAACAGTAGTTCAACTTGACAATTTTTAGCACTAGGATTTTAAAGAAACTTTTGGTGAGCTTGGAGCTTTGTTACAGTTTTTAGAAAACCACAGTTTATACCTTAAAGCTTTGGAGTTTTGTTAAGTATGAGAAAAATAGGTTTCTCCAGTTAAATTGTTTCTGTAATTTGTTTAAAATAATTAAGCTTAC
This sequence comes from Listronotus oregonensis, assembly GCA_019359885.1. Classification (NCBI taxonomy): domain Eukaryota; kingdom Metazoa; phylum Arthropoda; class Insecta; order Coleoptera; family Curculionidae; genus Listronotus; species Listronotus oregonensis. Next base: position 5,021 of record JAHBCN010021996.1, on the reverse strand, counting down.
TAATCTAATGTAAGTAAAATTGTTAAACTATTAAATAAATAATTAAGCGAACTAGTTAATTTTTAATTCTTTTTTAGAAACCCAAAGCTAATGCGCATTGTTGGACAAGTATTTCATGTTTTTGTAGTCCTATTTAAAACTTAATTTGATTAATCATAATGCCAGTGTTTGCTCTATTTTTTTTTATTTTTAATTTATTTTGGTTAGAACATTTATCAGACATTCTAATTTACGTAAAAACGGACCACTTTTCAAGTAAAATTTATCTTGCCACAGTCCATATATTTTGGTTTTAGGTACGCCCAAATGTTTTTGGGCAGCCATTTATACGTTTTTACGGTATTGCATGTGATCCTGGTCAACCAATTTTACCGTTTATTTTACATAATTTTGTTTAAAACGACAATAAAACTTGTACCCAAAATTGTAGATTGTTTATTTTGTTTAAACTGTGTTGATAATTAAAAACGGTATGGGCATGCACGTTTTTTTTTTATTTAAATAGAAGTAAAACGCAATCATATTATTTGCTTAATGTATTATATCAAATCGAACATTGCTGTGCCAAAAAAGTTAAAATTGACCTTTTATTGTGAAACGTCAATGTCAACCGAAGTAGGTATCTTAGTTTGGCCTTAACCAACCAATCACTTGTCTATGAGTTCTTACATGACTTTAAAAAAGGCATAAGTTTCATTTTAACCTTAAGCAAAAATACATATATTCTCCATCGATCATTGCCTATAGCTTAAATCATTTGTCTCTCCCTACGAGAGCAAAAAGTACGGCAAATATCCTGTAAGGTGCGCGTAAATAAAACAAGGTGTTACAAAAGTAAAAAAGCCATGGAAACAAAATCATATATTTAACCGAAAACGGATTTGTAATATTAAGCAAATGGCTTGCTTAATTCAGTTTTCAACCAATTTTTGTCTGCTAGAATTTCAGTTGGGCACACAGGTTTTCCAGGTTTAATAGCTTTAAGAAGAGATGAAAAAATTTAATGTCGCTGCAAAAAATTTAATTTAATGATTTACAGCAACGATTGATAGTTTTGTCGTGAACTACAAACATCCAGAAATATTTAAAAAAATGTAATGCTACCATCGGTTAATCCACAAAAGACCGTTATCGTTCCCTTTACAAAAAAAAGAGCACAAGGGCACTTAGACGTCCAAAGCTCAATGGACTGGAAATCCCCTTGTGAAAAGTGGTCAAGTATCTAGGAGTTATTTTTGACCAAAAGAGGAACTGGGGACCACACCTCAACAAAGTTGTTCAGAAGGCAAAAATCGCCCTCGGGAGATGTCGCAGACTTTGTGGAAAAAGCTGGGGACTCAACCCAAAGATAAACCTGTGGTTGTATAAAATGGTAATAAGACCTATGATAACCTATGGCTCAGTTACCTGGGGGGCAAAAGTCACGCAGACCGTAGCAACCAGACAACTTCAAAGTGTGCAAAGGCTAGCATGCGTTGGCATTACGGGAGTTATAAGAACAACCCCAACCGCAGCCCTGGAAGTGCTGTTAAACCTGCCGCCACTCCACATTTACATACAGGGAGAAGTAAAGGCGGTACTCTATAGACTCAAACAAGGTCAAAGTCCAATTATAGGGCACCAAAGGACCTCAAGATGGAAAATAGGGGAGGACCAAGGGACCAGTTGACATTGAGGGAGCTTTTGATCGAACCTCCTTCAACTCAATGGCCGCGGCTCTTGCCAGACATAATGTTAACGACACCATTTGTAGGTGGATAAACAACATGTTACTTGGCAGACGAGCGCAAGCAACGTTATTCAGCGAAACAATGGAGGTGTCAGTGGTCAAAGGATGCCCACAGGGAGGGGTTCTATCCCCACTACTGTGGATATGGTTGTTGACGAACTCCGGTGGAACTGAATAATAATGGCTTCTATACCCAGGGGTATGCGGATGACATCACTATACTTGTCGTGGGGAAGCATAACAAAACAACCTCGGAGCTTATGCAAAGGGCACTGAGAATTGTGGAGGGATGGTGCAACAAGGAAACCTTACTGTTAATCCTGGCAAAACTGCGCTAATACTCCTTCACTAGACGAAGGAAGCTGGATGATTTAAAATCTCCTCACTTCTTCGGTACCACACTCGGCTATGTTCAGGAGGTAAAGTACCTGGATTAACTCTGGATTCTGTTAACCTGGAATCCACATATGCAGAATGTGATTAATAAGGGCAAAATGGCTCTAATGGCTACCAAAAGAGCTGTGGGGAAGAATTGGGGATTTCAGCCACGCATAGTACACTGGTTGTACACTGCTGTGGTAAGACCTATGATAACCTACGGTTCAACTATCTGGTGGCCAAAAATAGAACAGAGAAAGCAGAGCTGGAGTTATCCAAACCCAGCGACTAGCATGTCTCTGTATAACGGGAGCTATTAGAAGCACTCCAACTGCAGCCATGGAAATTCTACTAAGCCTCCCCCTTGGTATAATTATTAAGGCGGAGGCGAGGATTGGGGCATACAGGCTGAAATGAACGGCAACTGGTGCTCTGGGCCTGCCCTAGGACAAAACCAGAATAACGAGCAGTATCAAAAACCCCAAATATTTGAGATGGGCAGTGATACAATGCCAAAACGGATAAATACACACAGACCATACAAAACCCAGCTTACCTGGGGCGGTAGTGAGCGATCTCCTGGTCAGTCTCGGAAATTGGTTTGGTATACCGATGGATCCAAGACTGACAATGGAGCCGGCGCAGGAATACATGGTATGACCCCCAGGTTCAATGCTTATGCTTCCTTGGGGAAATATGCCACTGTTTTCCAGGCGGAAATATATGCCATTGAACTTTGTCTGCGAGAGAACTTGAGGAGGAGATATAAGGGCAGGGACATTACTATCTTCTCTGATAGTCAAGCGGCCATAAAAGCTTTGGCATCCCAACAAGTCAACTCAAGGTTGGTTTGGAACTGTCTGCATGCCTCCTAAACCTGGCTAACCACAACAAAGTTACACTTTCCTGGGTGCCAGGAAAAGGGGAATACAGGGCAATGAAAATGCAGACTCCCTGGCCAGGCGAGGCTCCGCAGCAATGTTTGTGGGTCCTGAACCTGTTTTTGGAATACCAAAAGCCTCGGTTCGTGCTACGACTCGGTGGATTCAAACAAACATCAGTCATACTGGAACCACATTCCAAGGCAAAATCACAGTAAATCAATGCTGCTCACCATCGAAAGCATTGACAAGTGAACTACTAAAACTAAATAGGAATCAGATTAGGATAGTGACAGGATTAATAACCGGACACTGCACCCTAAGAAAACATATGCACACTATGGGCATCTATAGAGAAGAACCCATTTGCAGACTATGTGACGAAGAGGAAGAGACAGCCTCTCACATCATATATGAGTACCCTGCACTTACATACTGGAGAAAAATCAAAACCCTCATGGTGGACACTAACCACCAGGAGGCTGGAGACCAGAAAAGAACAGTAAAAGGGCTACTACACCTGTCTTAGGTGTCAAACCTTTTTTTAAATGAAACAAATAAAAGAGATACAACAAGCCCTGTAGGCTGCAGGCCGAGGGGACAAAACCTCAACTTGTGTATTTACTTTATCAATCAATCAACAACAAAGGGGCCAGTTTTTGTTTGAGATGCCTTGAGACAGGCAACCCTCGTTTAATCTTTAACAGAACTTAGGATTGTCATACCAGATAGGGAGGACGGCCCTCCAATCAGAGCGGATATATCTGATACAGATGGCCCGACCAACAAGGAGTAGGAGCTGGCATCTATGGAAACAAGCCTACCTAGCGGCCCTAAAGGCCATCAGTTCCCAAAAGTTAATTCCAAACTAGTGGGAACTGTTTCAATCGCTGGAAAATGTCGGCTTAGCAAACAAACTTACGGAACCTGGGTACCAGGCCAAGAGGGCCACCCAGGTAACGGAGAGGCCGCCGACCTAGCCAAAAAGGATCAGCCATGGAAATGATAGGCCCAAGCCTTTGGAGAATCTCGGCAGGCCTCGTTACAGCCTACATTAAGAGTTGGGTAGACAGAGACTTTCAAAGCTGGTGGGTTCAAACACCGGACAACAACAGGCAAAGAGTTCACGACCTGCTCGGCCGTTTATTTCGGACCTACTGAGCCACAGTCGTAAGGTTGTAAGAATAACGGTAGGTCAATAACGGGACATTGTAAACTCAAGAACATCTGGAAAGAAAAAGCCTGGTGAGGATAGTGTATAGGCGCCAAGAGGCTAAAGAAACAGCCGACATGTTGGTGCCACTGTGAAGACTATGTATTAGGTTTATGGCTGGGTGTGGAAAAGCCAAAACCTGCGAGTATATGGGTGGCCTGTCGTCTGGGAGTTAAAAGACGGACCTGGACAAGGTACTCTAAAGAAAGATAGGAGAAACCACAATAAATCTGGTAAGGTTGGGGTGGAGGTCATTTTTGCCATCTTCGCTAAATAATCTAATCTAATCTACACTAGAGAACAAACAAGCTTTTGTGTGCAGTGCAGATATAATAGTATTAAACAAAATTTTTAGCGTTTGAAACAAAAAACAAAAATGGTTAGTTGGGGTCTTTGAGATGGACTTAAACGGACAATGAAGTATGAAAGGCCATTTCGTGTTACTCTTTGGGGGCTACTAGGGAAGAAATAATATTAGGCAATTTAACAGGAGTCGAAAGATACCTATGAAAGAGCAACAGTTCCCCACAGCTCTTCGAGGGCAAGAGATGGAAGCTTTTTGTAAAAAGCAAAGTCATTTAAAAGGCCCTTCTTTCAAGAAATCAAACATGCTGATGCTGTAGGAGATGCGAAATCGGCTTAGAGACTGGTATAAGAAAATGAATACTTTGGAAGGCCTGACATTAATGTTATGAAAATGTATGGGCCATAATTGTAAAAAGGTGTATTTTTTACGTTTTTAACCTTGAATGCTAATATTTGTGGGAATTCATTCTTTACCGTTGGAAGAACTTGCAAAAAGAAATTATGATTTCATTCA
>JAHBCN010021995.1:0-13724 GCA_019359885.1 Listronotus oregonensis | reverse complement strand
CGGAATCCATATTGTCTATCATGTAAGATCTTATGTTTTCCAGATACTTTAAGATTTGGGAATTAATTAATTTTTCCATTACCTTGCAAACAACTGAAAGAAGAGTTAGAAGGGAGACTTTTGGATCCTTTTTTGGGGACAGGTTGCACACGTGCAGCTTTCCAACTCTCGGGAAAATGCCCATGTCGTGGATTCGAAAGAGGCGAGTTAAGATGGGTGCAAGCTCGGGAGCACATTTTTTTAAGACGATTGCTGGTATGCCATCCAGCCCAGACGATTTTTTAGTATTAAGAGAAGAAAGAATACGCTTGATCTGTTTGACTTTAAAAATTATATCGGACATTTTATGACAAACAGGGATAACTGTTGGAAGAGGAAGATTGATAGGAGGATCAAGCGTAGAATTGGCAGCAAATTGTTTGGCAAAAGTTCGGCTTTTCCTTTGGAGGTAGAGACAATTCCATCTTCAGAGATTAGGGGTGGAAAAGAATTTGTGCAAAAGTTCTGACTAATATTTTTGGCAAAGGACCAGAAAGCTTTACTGCCATTTGAGCAATAATTTTTGCGTTTAACTTTTGAATGACAATTCCACTCATGTATAAATAACCCTATTTTAAATGTCAAAAATCAAAATTGGCTATCGGATAGATGGGAAAAAGTTTCTGGCTAAAAAATAAGTTTACGGTTCTATTAATCGTGTTGTGCATTGTTACATCAGTAGCGACTGTATTTTATATTGTTGATTAACATTATTATTTTGTTTTTAACTTTGTTTTATGCGCCCAATTGTCTTACCAAATACCATTTGTACTTAAATTTTAAGCCAGATATTTTTTACCTGGTTTTGAATACTTTAGAAATTTATCTCGTGTCTCAAAATTACTCGAACTACGGTCTCGTGTATATCTGGCCAAATCTGAAGATTTGGGTATTACCTATGATAAACTTTTATTAAATGTTTAGTTCTTTGAGTTTTGTAGTTTTTATTTCTATATTTCCAATATTTCCATATATTTTCAAAGTTTTCTGAAATATTTTCGAAAATATTTCCAAATAAATATTTCCGGAAATTGTCCATCACTAGTCAGGCCGCAATATGGCCTGGCGCACTACCGTGCCCTAGAAGAGGTTCCAAACTTATTTCGTCTAACGCCCAATTTAAAAATCAGTTATTTTGTAGCGCCCCAATTTTTTTTTTCACCTTAAAAATCTCAATAACATATTAGTCTCTAATCGAGACTTTTCTTACTAAAGAGAGCAGTAATAATGCAACTTTACAATATTAACAGTATCTTTTATTCAAAATTAACAATAATCAACATTGAGCAATAATAATTCAACTTTACAGTATTAAGAGTATCAGGGTAGCGGGCGGAGTGGCGGGAGGGCGAGCGAGTGCGATGCGTACGGGGGCGACTATAATACAGGATTGCACAAATAAATCGTACAATATTTGTTCGCGCCAAACGTAAATTATTGAACCTTCTAATTTCAATTTTATTTGTTCTTTATTTTTACTAAATTAGGTACAAAAAAATCCCGCATTTGGCAAGTGCTCAGCTTGGCTGCAACAATGGATACCTATTTTTAATATGTGTCTTCTGAAGTGGGGACCTCACCTGCGACACTTGAAGACACGAATATTTTTCAGTGTTTGATAACTATTACTAAATTACTTAAGATATGAGTAGCGTTGCGAACGCATTAAAAATAATTAATATTTAATATATTTTTAGTTTATATTTATACAATAAAATAGGATATAAATATGAACTAATAAATAAATGTTGTGTAGTGGGAGGATTTTAATTTCAGTGAATTTTAAAATATGAAGTAGCTGAAGTTACAAATCACCCATCGCCCCTTAAATCACATCAGCGCCCTCAATTTTTTCTGGGTCCCTTACCGCCCCCCTCTAGGCCTCCAGCGCCCACAAGGGGGCGTTATCGCCCACTTTGAGAAAGACTGCCCTAGATAAATGAGACAATTATCATTTTATAGTTTTTCCACTCATTACCAAAGTTTATTTTAGTAGTTATACATTTTACCTACACATATTTTAGAAACGTTTCATTGGGCGTAAAGCCGCAAACAACCCTTTTGCTTTCCCTCAACCTTTCACCCCAGATTTGGGGTTTATCTCCCCTAAAACGTAAGTGCGAGTATATCGCATGCAAATACTGAGATCAAAGTGTGCCGTGCAAATCCAGATACTCCTGCGGATTCACACGTTTTCGCTTCTGTTGCGGGTTCAAGTGCGTTTTAGCAGGAATATTTTAAAATAGAGCAGCAGAAATGGATGTCCACAGTATTGGGTATACGTGATTCTTTCTTAAAACCAATTTTTAAAGAAATCAATAAGTTTTTGATTCAACAAAAAATTGAATATTTGGCAACGCTGGTGCAATAAGATTTCCAAATCAAATACACTTAAGCTACATTGATTTTATTAATTGTACTCAACTAAGGCTTAAAGACAACCGTTGGATTATCAAAGGTTTTCAGCGCTTGGATTATGATTTATGCGCTGAAGGTAAAGGAATACGTAAATTATATTAGTTTTTAAATAATAGAAATTGTTTTTATTTTATAATTTATTTGTCTTAATACAAAAACCCATATTAAACATCACTAAAATCTTGGATTCAGTTGTTTTTGGTGTAAATATTTTCCAATGTGGGTAGGTTTTCTATATACCTAGGCTGGAATAGGTTCTTTCGTTTGTCTAGAACGTCGAGAAAAATCTTCTCCATTGTAAATTTAATACAAGGTCGAAGGCAATTCAGATGTTTTAAGAAAGCTTTGAGTTGTTCGTCGATACCTGTTCAAACAATAAAAGTATCGTCAACATATCTTAGCCAAACCATTCCATATAAATATTTGCTACCACTGGAGAGAGTAATGAAACCATGAAAAGTCTATCATCCTGCGCATTGTACTTATCGATCAGGTCTAAAATGTGTGATTGGCCTTAAGAGTATATTGTCCTTGTGTATTTTCGGTAGTTTTATCGGTCATAAAGTTTTTGTTATTCCTTAAAGCCCTGTAAATTTTGTTTTCTCGATGTTGTTGGATCTTGATCAAGAGATCTGTATTTGCCTTTCCAAAGAACATTGTCTATTTTCTGATTATAAGTTTTATTTTGTATTGTATCTGTTACTGTGAAAGTCCGAAAATGGTTAAATGTCGACATTTACCTGTGAATGTCAAATATTAAAAAAAAAACAAACGAAAACTAACCAAAACTAACAACTTTGGTGCGTTCTGGTTAAAACTAATAGTTTTTTTTTTTAATTTTTGACATTTACTGGTGTATGTCAACATTCACAAATTTCCGATTTTCACGGTAACATATCTATGACTACAGTGGCATTCTCTCTGTCTGCTGAAAGAATTTTGTTAGATTTATCATTTTGGAGGTTTTTAAGAGCTATTAATTTATTTTGACCGATAATAGTGGGGTTGCTTTGTTTGATTTCTAAAACCGTTCACCATCGAAGTTCTTTCGCATCTGGTCTCGGAAGTCGTATTGTTTCTACAGAACTAATCACGTGTGTAGTAGGTATAGGTTGTGGAACTATGGCAAAGTTTAACACTTTTCCTAAAAGATGTGCTTCTGTTTTCGATAAGGTTCGGAATGACATCTTAAATATAGTCTTTTATTGACAATCTGAGGGGTTAGTTGTTTACTGTATAGTCTGTTTTATTTGTTGTGGTGTTTTTGTCGTAAATCGTCTTTGGTTATCTAACATGTTCTTTGTGTCTCTGGAAAAATGGAGTTATAGTCGTCTTCCTGTACTTATTCCTTAATTTCTTCATATCGCTGGGTAACTTCTTGTATCAGATGTAATTTCTTTTATCGGTGGTACTTGATCTGAGATCGAATCAGAGATTTGCGAGCTTCTTCGAGGATCGGCTCTTTCTTCTGGTATTGGTGATTTCAATCACAGCAACACTAACAGAAGAGTTGTGTATCGATTAACAATGAAAGTCCAAGATTTTAGTGTTCTTGAAACCATATTAATGCCTAACACTTTCAAGGAAACATGATTATAAATATTAGGTCTTTGGCACAGTATACCTATTTATTAAATTTTTGAAATAGCGTGAAATATTCCCTGTTATTACCCTTCACTATAAATCGCGTGCTTTAAATAGGTTGTGTTACATAAATTAAAAATAAAAGAAAATAAAGCTTAAAACAAATGTATTTATCAAAATAAACAAAAATAAAGGAAGTAATCGCGTGCTGGGTTGAACAACCACTTCGTAAAAGTTTAGAAGCCGAGTAAATTTTATTTTACCTATTTTATTTTTTTAAATAATGTAGTCTAGAATTCCAGTATTGCATTATAAAATGTTATATAATAAAAATAATGACAATCAAAAGCATTTTAAAACGACGAGTCGGTGAAAAAAGGATTGTGACTGGTCCTGTTTAAGGGCTGTAAAATCTCACAACCCAATAGGTACTCCTCGGCCACAACAGTTGAGTCAGTCATGTGACTTTTCCCTGCTCACAGCTTAAATATACACACATGGGATGGAAACATGACAAGTTTTATTACAGCGGGATGTGAGGAAGGGGGTTCAACTGGTGTCGAAGAGCATTGAGTAGTGATCGTTTAGCTAGCCGTGGGATGAAATCCAGGATTGAACTGTTTCACAACCAGTAAGCAAGGAAAAGTTAGATGACAGACTTTGGTATGTGGTGAGATTGGGAAGGGGATGGGGGTGGATATTGATGTTTATTGTTGAGGGGTTGTGATCGTTTAGGTGGCTTTGTTACGGAATTTACGATCAAAGGGTTTTACAACCCGTAATTGGTGCTGTGGCGATTCAGGGGAGAGGAAGGGGAGTAGTTTAATGTTTGGGGAATATCAAGCTTAAGTTCAGTGACTTTGTGGGTGGCTATAAGATATTATTAAATATTTTGGTAAGGCATTTGACCAATAAGTAGTCAAACGCATCCTCCTGACCTTTGGGGTGATTTCTGAGGTGTTGGAAAGTTTATCGGGTTTCGTGCCTATTGAGACTTTTACTTAGGGTGTTAAGAACTATTAATTTGCAAAGCTTTAAAAAAATTGACAGAAAACCATTTTCCATAAGGATGGGCGATGTCCTTTAACACTTAAAATTAAAATCGTATCCTTTTCCTACCAAACCTTTCTTTTTGACAAGTATAAGAATTTTTTAGGAAATAACAGATACTACCCAACATCATAAAACATTTTTTTAAAAACATTAAGCCTATTTTCCTTACTATATGATTATTATATTATATCAGTTTATATATTAAAAGTAAAAAAAAAAACGAAAAATTGGCGCAAAATTTATATTTTGTTTACTATCCGAAAAGACGGCAATCATTTAAGGACATATTTTGACAATTAAAACCTAATTTAAAAACATACGGCTTTTTTACAAAGCCGAGATCAAAAACCTATAATAAAAAAACAAGAAAAATGAAGAAATAAGCATCTTAGAATTTGTCGAGGCCCATAATAGTCCAGTAACTGAAGACCTTTTTTCCACTTAATTCTTAGGTCTCCGCGGATGCTTTTAAGCAAGAAAAAGTATATCACGATTCCGACTACTAAAATAGTCCCTATCATTTTTTTCGTAACACCAATATTTTTCGCAAAAACGGCCGTCAAAAAATCCATAACATTCCACACTGGATAAATGTGGCTAAACGACTAAAAAGTGCAGATGCGCAAAACAATTTTTTATCAAAACGTAAGAAAGATGGTGAAGGAAATTTTCTGGGATCATTGAACACTTGCTAAGGTCTTATTATAAAAAAATAATGTTAATAACAAATCATTTTTTTCAAAAAATATCAATAAATTAATGGGATACTCTCAAAATAATGCGAAAAAAAACTTTTTTAATATTCTAGAAAAATCAGATTGGACCCAAACTCACATGCAATGATAGGTACGGGTTTTCTCATTCTGCTAAACTTTGTATGATTAAAATACGTACAATATTGCCCGAGTAATGAAACAATTCGTCCACCCGCTTATAAGTGAATCCATGAAGATAGCGGCATTCTAGCGCTAGAGCGACAGCTGAAATAAGGGAAGTTTTGGGTCCCGTTATCTCGAAAACTATCGATTTCTTAAAAAAAAAATATAAAGACAATTTTTGTAGATTACAAGGCTATCTTTATTTTTTGTCAAAACAAAAATCCTCCAGTTCGCATATTTTGGCAGATATTAGCGAAACCATTTTTGCTAGAATTTTCGCCACAAGGGAAAACTGTACAGAGTTATTTACAGCTTTCGCCTTTCATTTACTGGACTATAATCAGGTAAGAATGGTATATCCTGTAAAAGCTTTAAATAGCAGTAGCTCAACTTTTAATAAAGTAAAAACTCTTTTAGGCACGTTTAGCACTTTTTGTGGGTATTGAATGAGCCTGAACCCTCGGACTCGACTATGCAGCGCTCATGATGCAGTTTTAAAAAGATTTATTGTAAATAAGAAACTTTGAATTTTTATACGTCTTTGGTTAGAATGAACTTTCTTTTATGTGTGCAATAATATATTTTTTAGGAGTATGTAATTTAATATATACATATTTAGTTCTAAGGCAGCTAAAAACGATCCAACCGCTTTGAATGTTCACTCCACAGGTTTCAATGCATATTCACTGTGTAGAAATGAATCAGTTCTCGTCTCATGGCATATTTTAGCATGTAAATCCTGTAGCACGCTGGTGGATTGCACTGCATAAAATAGAGAGCACGGTCTGCTTGATTTGCATAGCTCAGCTGGGGAAACAATCGATGCCGCCGCCGCGCCGTCTTTTGTTTCTGTCGCTCGATTTTGCACGAAAGCGTTGGACGACGGCAACTCGGAAAAACAAGCAGCTTTTCGCTGTAGTACAGCACGCGAAAATGTCTTTTATTTTTATTTCTCTTGGATGAATAGGTTTGTTTTCTTGTACTTTTGAATTGGTGTGCTTAAATTGAGATTGGCGTGCACGCCATTTATTTATTTATTTAGTTTATGGGCTAAGATGTAATTAGGCATAAAAGCAAATAAAGGTGTTTTTTATTCTTAAAATAATATTTAATATTTACGTAAGGGCGGACCTACATTGCGCTAATCCTTATCGCGAATCTGATGCGCGCATCAAATCTCACCTTTTAGACACGAATACCCCCATGTTTTACTCCAAAAGCTCGAATTTTGGGCGTTTTTTGATATTCGATTAAAAAAAATATTATTTTGGCTATCCATATTGAAGTAGAGGGAGAAAAAAGAGTGTGTCCGTCTTGTCACGATTTCGTCTCTTCTCGTCATCTGAAAAAAAAAAAAAACGGTAAATTCTTTATCAGTACAAATGACATTATGGCTGAAACCAGGAAAAATGAAAAAAACATTCTCGCAAAATGGCGGTTTTAAAAAAGTAGGTTCTTTCAGTTATTTTTTAACTTTTCAGAAATTTTAAAAATAGTAAAAATTAAAAATATCTGTTTTTTGTTGGTTTTTGCCGTAGATAGGATATATAAAGAAAATTCATGCTAACTTTCAAGAAAATCGATCAAATTAAGCTTGAGATTTTGTGATAAACGTTTCGAAAAAAAAAATAGTTTCGAGAAAAACGCGTTTAAAGTTTTAAGTTCAGTTTCAGGTAGTCTTATACAGATATCTTACAGATAGACCAGTACATATTACTCACATTTTTTTAATCAGCGATTCTTGCTGCATATATCGGACTTTCTTTTACCACAACTTAAATATTTAAGGAATTTCTCTCCGAAAGACAAACATTTCATACTTCTTTTGGTGCACTTTAAGCTCGAAACTCTAGCTTCATTGTGCCAAACAATAACTTTAGCACATTTAAAATAAATAGAATTTTGAAAAATTCTTTTCAGGAATATCTAAACCAGTGGTTCCCAAACTTTTTTGGCTCCTCCTTTTGGAAATTAAGAAATGGTCTCGCCCCCCACTTCCCCCGACTATACAGAAACATTTCTTTTATTAAAAAAAACAGGTATTATATTTACAAACATCATTAACACTTATCTAATTTAATGCGAATGGTTTATCTTTGAAAGTGCAACGTAGGTCACTAGCAACATCAAGCCGGCAAAAAAACGGTTTTTGTTTAATTTTTATTAAAAATGGCAAACCTTTTTACCTAAGTAGGTTGTCGAGAATGGTATGTAAAATTTCAAAGCCATTTCCGCGATTAAAGGATAGATGGGAAGATATTTTATCCAAAATGTAGTAATCAGCAAATTTTCAGTCATTTTTCGTCACGGAGTCGTGTTTTCAATCAATAGCTTGTTCTTGCATTTCTTCTGGAAGGATGTTTATATCAAAATTTAAAGGATTTTAAGCAAATTAAGTTTCATTATCGTCGTGTAAATTAGAAAAATATCGTTGGAATTCATCAAAGAGACTTTCCAGATAATATTTTATGTTGTTATCTTTTCGTTTTAAGCAGTATCGTCACTATTCTTTATTAATGAAGCCAATTTTGGAAATAAGAAAAAATTTGAAGTTTGAGCTTGCAGACGACGTTTCCGCATATAAATTTTCCTTTTTTCTTGAATCTGATTTTTTGTCATTTTATAGATAAAAATGTGTATTAATTTTTTTGAGCCCTCGCGCCCCTCTTAATGTTGCTTTGCGCCTCCCCGGGGAGGGGAGCCCCGCAATTGGGAAACCACTGATCTAAACTATCAAAATATTGTTTTTTTAATACCCTTTTTAATATTGCTGGATTTATCACAGCAATCAGAAATCTTTATGTACATCAGCTTGCTCTTGGCTTAAATGTCTGCGTAATAATAGGGTAAAAGGGGAGAGATGGATCAGGAAGATGGACGGTACAGTGAAAATATTTTGCAGGGTTTGGTACCAGGGCAAGTCGGGGGGGTCTGTATTTTTTTTACCATAGTTGCCTCTGAGAAGGCCCAGAGCGCATCACTACACTTAATCGAACGATATTTATAAAAATTTAAAAATTTTTTAGATATTAAAATTTTTTATAACTTTTGGATTTTCATTTTTTGGGATGTAAAATCAACAGATTAAATTTTTTTTTAGTTTTTAAATATTTTTTTTTTTAAAATTTTTTTTTAAAAATATAATGATTAAAAAAACCCAAAATGCCCAATTTTTTTTTTTTAAAAAAAAAATTTTTTAAAAAAATATTTTTAATATTTTAAAAAATTTTAAAAAATTTAATATTAAAAAATTTTTTTTTTTTTTTTTTTTTTTTTTTTTTTTTTTTGTTTTCCCCGTAGAATATGAAACAAATCACTAGAATTTGCTTAAATAGATGCTTTTATTGACGTTAAACTTAAAAATACCCATTTTTTATTTACAAAACCAAAAATTAACACCGAATTTTTTTTTTTTTTAATTTTTCTTCAAAGGTTCCTAAATCCGCCGTAAAATAAAACAAAATGAAATAAACAACGTGACAATATATTTATTTGTCGATTTTTTATGATTAAAAATAGGTGAAGCCACAAACTAAACAATTCCAAAATTTAAATTACGTGAGGCATTTGGGGGCGAAGGGGATCCCAAATCCCACGTCGGGAGGGGGGGTCTCGGTAAATACCACATTTTTTCCTCGGCTGTACCGACCGTTTCCCAAAAAATTAATCAGCTCTTAATCCCAAAAATACGCGTGGATCGCCCCAAAACATGTTAAAATTGGTTAATTAGTTCGAGAAATATCGTTGTTAAAAAAAAAAAAAAAAAATTGAGGATTTTTTATTTTTTTTGAAATTTCATAAAAAAATTCGCTAAAAAAAGGAAAAATTAAGCCTTCCCTTTATATTATCCCAACGAAAGATCTTTTTTTTTGATTTCAAAAAAATATATATATATATATATACATTGATATATTTGGATGAACCGTTTTTTGAGATATTTTAGGTTAAATTATTAATAAATTTCAAAAGTTTCATTTAGTATCAAGAAAGCCATGGAAACAATAGAATTTTATGTTGCTGAAGGGGAAGGGTTTTTTCTGGGCCCATAATGTTTTTTTTTTTTTGATTAAACATTCCTGCTAAAGTGAGGAAAGACTTGTCGGTGAATAGAATTTTTTTTAAAAAAATTTGGGTCCTGCTGCATAAACCTAGCTATTTTCAATGCAATTTAGGTTGGTCCTATGTTTTTTTTCAGGGAAAGGTTCGAACGGACATAAATTTATAAGGATAAAATTTGTAACATTTTAAAGGGTTAAAAAAATTTTATAATCTTTTTTTTAAGTTCAGATGCCGCATCCGAATTGATATTTCGGATTTTCTAAAATTATAAAAATATTTAGTGCAAGTCCCAAAAGCAAAAATATAATAATTATCCTGAAAAAAAAGAGAAAATCTAAAACCTTGTTTTCATGTCGTGCTCAGTCCTTTTCTTCTTTTAAAGTTTTTCGTCAATAAACTTTCTTACTATGTATATAATAGTATCATAAATGGGACCGTTGTTAAGGATATAATAAGTAATATTCCCTTTACTGTCGTCACATTATTATTGTTACCATAAAAAAGGCGCATAATAGAGATTTTTTTACTTCTGAATGGTTTAAAATAATAAATTTCAACTTTTTTCAATATCAAAAGGTTAAATTCATTAAAACAATTTTATTGTTTTTACTTTGTTTATCAATAAGACTTTTTTTCAATTTATTTATATTTTTAAATATCTCAAAAATGGCATCCAAATATCATTATGTATATATTTTGAAATCAGAAAAAAAAAACTTTTATTGTGCGCATAATAACAGGGTGTTCCATTTAAAAAAATTGAAGTTGCCTATATTTTCCCTTTTTTTTTTGCAATATTTTTTACTGAAAATTTTAAAAAATAATATGGAAAAAAACCCAAAACTTTTTTATAAAACATTTTTTTCTGTCTTTAAAAATAAAGGCTCCCGAAGCCAGAAATATAATCAAAAACCCTGTACATCCGGAAGTTTCTCATGAAAAAATTTAAAAACATCGGATGCCCCCGGTTCCCCGGGGTTTTTATATTATATTTTTGTATTATATTTGTGTATGGAAAAAAAAATATGTGTGCTATGACAATCTATTTTTCAGCTCCGAATAAAAATAACAATAAACTCGGTAAACAAAATATGGTGTTTAATGTGTTACAGCCGCATATCCATTTATTTTTCTCGTAAACAACTTTCTTCAATTTTTTTGTCCCCTTATCAGCCTGAGTAAGCTTCAGATCTGGAATAGGTCTACCAAGTGATTTTATAAGTAGTTTGTCAGCGAGCGAGAGTCGAAAAAACTCACCGTTTAAAAAATTCTGTATATTACACAGCCCCAAAAAAAGTAGGAGGAATCCGAATCTCTGGGATCAGTTTGACCCCATCAGGTCAGGGTCAAGGCATTTTAAGGTCAAATCGCAACCAAATTTGATGGAGCAAACGGACTCGTACTCAGCGACCTCAAAAACATAAGTATACACTTTTAAAATTTGATTACAAATAATTTTGCAGATTTGACCTTAATGTGCCCTTGACCCTGCCCTAGGGGGTAAACTCCCCCTTTCGGTTCAGCGACCTCAAAAATATAAAAATACTATAGTCAAGTCTTTTGTACCTTCAATTTTTTTATTGGGTTGCAAATTTGATCTGTGACTTGATTCTGTTCTAATAAGGTTAATCTAACCCCGGATTCGGGTACAGCGACCCCAAAAACAGAAACTTTTTTGTGGGGCTGTGTTATTTACTATTCCTTTTATTATTTAAACACGCAGAAGCGAGGAGGCAACAAATAAAACGATGCCCCATAATATATTACTCTCCCAAGGGTTAAATCCCGTAAGAAATAGCTCGCCGGTGCGGTGGGGAATACGACGCAGCGGCTGGAGGTTCAGGCGGACGGAACGGGACGATCAGGGCAAAAATAACTTTCGCCATGCAAAACATCGGTAAGGATATTTAGCGCGAATTCGAGTGATTTAGACTGGTGTCAGGTTATTGGCAACGGGAAATTATTAAAGTTAGAATTAGCTTTTTGGTAATTGTTGAAAATCGCGACCTTACCTATTTTCTGCTATACAAATCGAAAAATAGAGATATTGACATGTTTTCTTTTCATTTTGTTCTATTTTACGGCGGATTTACGAATCTTTTAAGAAAAATTTTAAAAAAAAAATTGGGTTTTTTTGAAAATACAAAAAATGTTTTTTTCAAGTTATTTGTTTCATGTTCTAGGGAATAATTTATGATTGTATGATTAAAAAAAAAATCAAACTATCAATTTTAGGATTTATCAAAAAAAAAAATTTTTTTTCTAAAACTTTACATTTTTTATTTTTTTCATTTCTATTTTTTATTATTCGCCCCTATGTACCAACCGCCATTGATGTTTATACCCATAAATTATGTTTAGGATGTGTTAATGTCAGTGGTCGACGATCTTTTAGAAAACAAGGGCTTCATGTTTAAGTTTACCTTTTATTCGCTATTATTTTATTATTTTTTTAATACGAAAGGCATTATTTATTTTTTGATGCTAAAAATAAAAACAGTGTCTTGTCACTGAAAATGACTTTATTGTGTTTCAATATATTCTTCTTATAACTTACATTATGCTTTAGCATGTGTTCAAACCACTTGTCAAAGCATTTGTTTACATTCCGCTTGTGTCATTTCCAACATCTTAGTTTATGCAATTTATTCTTAGCATCCGGAATAAAAATAAATTATTTGGTGTAAAATCAGTTGGCATTCTATTAATGAAAAGTGATTCGTGCTTGTTGCTATTCTTATTTCACCAAAGATATTGGGCAAACAAATGGTTATGTACCATTTAGAGTTGACCGTTCTCCGTCTGTGCCCTGGTGCAACGTGACCATGTTTTCCAAAAAAACCGGCAACCATTTTGTTCGATGTGCTTCGAGCGCAAACAACCTTTTTTATTTGTTTAGGTTCTGGCTTATTTGCGTAATTTTATGATTCGCCAGCTACTACAATTTTAGGCTTTTCTTTTAAAACACTGCCATTATATTCAATAAGCATGGGTTTATTTCAATCGACACAAGTATCTTTTTGAAATTTTGTCAGATCACGTGGGATCCAACAAATATAAACATTTTTACGGCTAAATGATCAAGCAATATTTTATCTATGCTGACGGGACCAAGGCTTAAAGTTGCTTTAATCACACAATATGTCACATAACGATCTTGCATTATTAGTTTTTGCACAGCATCACTGTTTTCTGACACAACAAACCTTTTTTATTCGTTCTGAAATTAAAAAAGGGGTTGTTAGCCCCCCTTTAAACCAATTTTTAAAGTTTTCACAATTGTTTTTAATTATTTTACCAAGAAGCAATTTTCAAGTTACTGTAAACAACAGAAATTGCGCTCAAATAATAAAACGTTCTAAAATAGATATAGTTAAAAATGTTAAAGCACTGGTGAAAATAATAGAAGCAGCGTAGTTCCTAAAACGTTCTTACTTCCATCGGTAACTAAAGAAAACTATGCATCATTCTACAGCATGCAATAAATGATAAAATTTGATAGTTATAGATAGGGTATCCGATAGATTCCGGACCCTCTCCAAAATGTTGCCAAGATACCCACAAGGCAGATAACAGTTTTAAAAAATATACCTATTTTAAAAATATGAACACTTACTAAACCATAAGTAAACCAACTTTTTGGCCTTTTTTAGGCTGTGTTTTTTTAACATCCCAAATGGGATCCGGGTGGGG
>JAHBCN010021994.1:0-13724 GCA_019359885.1 Listronotus oregonensis | reverse complement strand
ATTTTATGGAGAACCGATTTTGAGCGAGAAATATTAATATTCAAAAATTTTCACATGGCTGCTTTAAAAACATATAAAACGTTTTAGAGCACTATTAAAGTCAATTTCACATTTTGCCTTCATTCGCTCATCTATAAAAAGCCAGGATATAGTGTTTTTTTACTCAATGGGTTTTTTTTTGTAAAAATTTCCCCATTTTTTTTATTTATTGTTTAAAATGGGAGTTTAGGGGGAGATAATAAATTGTAAATAAATCCATTTATAAACTATTTAACTAAATTTTAAATAAAGAGAAAGAAAAACTTTGGATTTTTTTGGGATATAGGGAAATTAATCCATAGCGTACTATTTATTTAGTTGAGAATATCAATAATCATCAAAACCAATTTTCCCCCTTTATGTTATTAGCAAAAAAGTAATGTTGTGACTGTTTAATAGTGCTTTAAAGCGTTTTATATGTTTTCAAAGCAGCCAGTTACGGGGTGAATAAGAAAATAGAACAGGGAAAATTTTTTAAATACAATATTTTTGCTAAAAAATCGGTAATAGCCAAATTTTTTAAAACATAATTTCTTAGTAACATTATGCAAGATTTGTGTTGTTTACCGTCACTTAAAAATAATATCTTTGTGACAAAATAAAATTCAACTTGTAAACATTTTTAAATTAATGTCAATTGAAAATTTGTTTTTAAAAAAAATTCAAAAATGGGTAAAAAAAATTTAAAAAAATGTTACAAAGATTATGCCCAAAACATTTTATTATTATGGATTTTGGGAGAAAATTATTATTCAAAAATTTTAAATTTCGAATTTTTTTTAAACCCGTAACTGGGTTTAAAAACATATAAAACGCTTTAAAGCACTATTAAAGTCAATTTCAGATTTTGCCTTTTTTCGGCACCATAAAAACACAGTCCATGGATATGTATTTTTTACTTCCATATCGCGTTTTTTTTTGTAAAAATTTTCCCATGTAGTTTTTAAATTACTGATTTTTTTAAAAAGGGGTAAGTGTGGATAACAAGGTAAATAAATCCGTTTATAAACTTTTAAAAAGTTTAATAAAGAGAAAGTTAAAAACGGTTTGTGATTTTTTGGATATATGGAAATTAATCCAGAGCGACTTTTTTTTTAGTTGAGAATATCAATAATCATCAAAACCAAGTTTCCTACAATTTAAAAGCACAAAAAAAAATGTTGTGACTCCTTTAAAATATGCTTTTTTTTATATGTTTTAAAGCGAGTTAGGGGGGTTTAAAAAAAAATGAACATGTGAAAATTTTAAATATAAATTTTTTTGCCAAAATCGGTACATACCGGGGAATTGTTATTAGAAACATTTTTTTAGTAACTTTTTTTTAAATTTTAAAATTTACCCATTTTTTTAATTTTTTTTTAAAAATAACAATTTAAATTGACATACAACGTCAAATATGACTTGGCGTATTTTGGTTTTTCGGGCAGAAGTGATTGCCAAAAAAAATTTTTTTAACGCAAATTTAAAAAAATTTCATATGGTTCCAACTTTAGGGGGCAAAATAAATATATATATATATATATATATATATATATATATATATATGTATACAGTATGTCCAAAAAAATGTTAAAAAAGGAAAAAATTTTTTTTTTTTTATTTTTTCAAAAAAAGTACTCTTGATAAAACATTTTTTACTTTAGAGAAGATTAATAGAAATTTTTAAAATATTTTAATTAATACTTTGGGTAACATATTTTATACGCGGTGTTCAGAAAATTGAAAAATTTAAAAAAGGTACAAGAGTGAGAAGATATGAAAATAAGTTACTAAAAAAAAATTTTTAAAAAATTAAAAGAGAGCCTCTAAAAATTTTTAAAAAGGGGACTTTTATTTACTCGTGATTAAATTTATATATATAATAAAATGCATTTTTTTAAAGATATGAAAATAAGTTATGGGAAAAGTTTTTCAAAATTAAAAGAGAGCCTTAAAATTTTTTTAAAAGTGGGCCCCATTTTTTATTTATCGGATTAAATTTTTTAATATCAATTTAAATTTTTAATATCAATTTTATAAATTTTTTGCTTTAAAAGAAATTTTAAAACCCCGACGATAGGGGTAATAATTTTAAAAAGGGTGTGTCAATAAATTTGTCACAATCAAGGTACTAGTAAATAAAATTTTAAATTTTTGGAGTTAGTTAATATTATAATAATTTTAATAACAAATTAAAAAAGTAGGTCGATTTTTTGAAAATTGATATTAGGAACTATTCTTTAGTTTCAAACAACTTTTCCTAGTAACTTATTTCCATATTTTCCCCAAAATTTAAAGCATTTTTCTTTTTACCATTTTAATTTTTTTAAATTTTTTGAACAGGGATAAAATTTTAAATTTCTACCCCCAAATTTTTCTCTTAGAAGTAAAATTTTTTTTATCAAGAGAGTTTTTTTTGATAAATAAAAAAAAAAATTTTTTTTTCCCCAAAACCTTTTCCGTTTGATATTTTTAATTTTTTTTTTTTTATATATATATATATATATATATATATATATATATATATAAATATATATATATATATATATATATATAATATATATATATATATATATATATATTATATATATTATATAACGATCAATAAAAATAATAGGTTATATTTTGAACTTAAAATATAGCCCCCCTTAAAACCCCATAAAAAAAAAGATTTTCGGTTTACACATTTTATTGAATTTTTTAAAAAAGGCAAAAGTTTTAGGAACAAAAATTTTTGGGAAATGCTTATTTTTTTATTTTGTCACAACGAACGCCCCCAAATGATTCAACACTTTTTTTGGGGGTTTCCATATTTTAAAGGGGGAAATATAACTGATGATTTTTAAATTTCGCGCCATTTTATACAGGCATATCAGTAGGTGGCGCCGTAGTGATTGTTTAAAAAATGTGCAATTTATCAGGGGCTACAGATCCCAAACGCCCTTATTGTTAAAACGTTTTACTTAAAAAATAGTCGATTGTTAACATTCGGAATCTACGACGAGATTTCGGTCGAAAAAGTGCCCAGTGTCAACACCATTCGTCAGTTGGTAAAGAACAAACAGGTGAGGTTAAAGACTTCCCCAAAGGCGGGGCCGGTTCGAACCACTCCGGAAAATATCGAGAATTTTTGGGGGTGGGAGCGCCCGGAATTCCGACATCTTTAAGAACGGGGATTCGTCGAACATTAGGGACATTTTACAAAAAAATTGTTTTGGGCCTACAAAATTAGTTTTAAACCAAAAACGCCAGAGCCCTAAAGTGCCAAAAACAGTCATGCAATATTGCAGCTTATACCCAAAATTTCGATAACGATTTTTACCGACAAATGATAATGAGCGATGAAGCCCACTTCGATATGAACGTATTTGTTAATAAGCAGAATTGTCATATCTGGGCATTAGAGAACCTCGTGTCATCCATCAACGACCACAAGACCTCGCGAGTCAATTTGGTGCGGTGTTTCGTATGGAGGTGTCATTGGACCTTTTTTTTTGAAGACAATGCAGGAATTCCTTACTTTACTGGGAGCGAACCGTGAAATGCAAAAATTTTCTGGCTCCTAAAACCCCAAAATTTAACCTGCAAAACATGTGGTTCCAGCAGGACGAAGCAACTTGTCATGGGGGAAAAATGAATCTTTTACGAACAATATTTCCAGGACTTTTAAATTTTCCCCGATTTGGTGATGTCATTTGGGACCAAGGTCACCGAATTTAACGGCTCCGACTTCTTTTAGGGATTATTAAAAAAAAGGTTTTTGCCAACAAACCAAATACTGTAGATCAGCTGAAGGACAATATTACAGAAGCCATTGAAAATATTCCTCCTGAAACCCCCCAAAAAAAGGAAAATGTAGTCAAAAGGGCCGGGGTTTGGGGGTTCTAGAGGCGGACATTTGTCGAATTTTTTTCATACATAATTTCTAAGTTTCAATAAAAGTTTAAAAAAAAAAAAATGAACATATTTTATTTCATTTCAAAAATTTTTTTGGGAAAAAAACCCAAAAATTACATATCGGCCACCCTGTAGAAACGTTGAAAATAATCGAAAAGTTGGAAATTAGCTAAAAGAACTCTTTTAATACAGGATGCAAGAAAAGTGCAAAATGGATGACTCCAGAGACCTCAGAATACTTCACAATGGCCGTCGGAATGCGAAAAAACTAAGGTAATTTATTTAAATAAATTATTAATCTAAATTAAATAACTCTAGCTTCCTACATTGCAAAAAACAAAAATATTTTTAAAGTTGTAACTTTCCCCCTCCTGTTTTGATCGTCTTGATCAAGTAATTTCCGGGTTTGTAGGGCACGGCCCCTCAGAGTACTTTTTTCACTTGCCGGGACTTCTGAATTTGGTACCTACATCAGATCATTAAGCCGGGTCAACACTCTATATGGTCCCTCTCATGACTTTGACGCCACTTTGTTCGTTTTAGATAGTATATCTTGTTTCAGCTTATTCTTGCAGCTGTTTACTGAGTTGACTTACATAATCTGCTGGTTTTTCATTGGTGGAAAGTCGTCCAGTAAGTAAGTGGATAAAAGTTACGTACCATTTCGCATATTCTATGTAGGGCATGAGCTAAACATGTCATATTAACTTAAAATGTTCTTTTTAACTGCTTCTTGCATTGCAAAATGCAGCACTATCCAAAAGAAACAAAACGCCACTTTTCTAAATACTAGTGACTGAATAGTAAAGAAATTTCTACAAAATTTTTGTTAGTATCTCACTATTGATTTGTGAAAGAAATTTACTGTTAATTAAATATAAGTTTCCAGATTGGTGATAAGTTAAAGATGCAACTATAATATTAGCAACATATCTTCCCTTGATATCAGTGGTTTCATCGACACTAAAGCATAACTTTTTCCTTCCAGATTGTGTCGTATTTTGTTCATAGTTTTTAAATAGACATTATCAAATGTTTTTGCGAGTTGTTGTCTTCTTTTCTTTGGTAGTATTTTTTCCAAAAAGGTCCTGTGGACCGATAATTTATTTTTATGAAGAATAATATCAGCTGCAATAAAATATTTACAAAACCATGTGAAGTCTGCGTTTGATACATAATGTTCTCGTTCTGTAGATTTGGATGCCCCCGAAAACTTTGCATATTTTCTAAATATTGGGCCTTTAAATGCGCTCAATTTCATGGTTTCACAAATAAATTCAGAATTAAAATTCTGCCCCAAAATCAACTGCACCATTTTCTTAAGCTAGTCAATAAGCCTGATTTGAAAACCAATCGTAGGTTAATGCATTTTCACGGCTTCGCTTAGAGGAGCCGATAATTTCTTCTGGCAGCTCCCAACCCGCAACACTTGGTTCAACTTTTTTGCATCTTTTACCGTTTAACCAGAGAGGCCCTGAACTTCCTGCTTTCCTTTACCCTAGAGGTCCAGACTATGAAAACTGCTACCCGCAAAAGGTTTTTCTTCTTCTTCCAGTCTCCAAAATTTAAGTCCCGTGTGATCAAACTCCCCCTCAAAAACTTAAATACCCACATTCTTAGTTTGGGCCACGCCTTCGTGGACCGTTTAAAGATAAAAAAAATCTCTTTTTATTTCAAATAAAAAAAGAATATGGAAGGAGCCACCCAACTTCATTTTTTTTTCTTGTACTCATTATTTATTTGCCGTAGACGACTTACACCTGTTTAAATATAACAAATTATTTTGGCAATATGATTTACCCTGTAGTTTACCCGATGTAAGGAACGGTTTTTACGAGTTCACAACAAAGCCCAAGTTTTCGTACCACTTATGGAGAGTAGCATTACCACCAACAAAACATGTTTCTTTAATTGCATAAATTTGAACCCAAAGAGGGAAATCAAAATTTGTAAATTTATATAGACAAAAAGTTTATTTTAACTTTATTTTATATAATTTATATAAACGCATTATAAAATATCATAGTTTAATTATTTTGTTGTTGCGAAAACTCTTTTAAATTTTTTACTATTGATTTACTATTGTCTTGCAAATCCAAGGCTGACATACCCGGGATTTTTTACTTTAGGTCAGTATTTCTTATATTTAAATTAGGTGCTTCTAATGAGACGTAACGGTAGGTAACCGAAAAAATAATAATATATCAATTATGAATAATAGAATAATGAAAATTTCATAGAATGTAGCAGTGAGAAAAGTAAGGCAATCTTAACTGTCTTTTGTATTATTCTACAAGACATCACACCGAATAAAAATATCAAAATAAAAACCGTAAATACCAAAGGAAGTTGAATTATTTATTGCATTTTTATTTGGTATATTCTATATCATTTTAAGCTCGAAATTGTAATGGTTTTTTATCGATGTCCGGTACCTATTCATAACATAAAAGATATATTCATAATTAATAACAAAAACATATATTCATTATAAATAACATAAAAGATATATTAAAAGCGCTCTGGTCGCTGGAAGTCCAAAAACAATAAATTTTGTTGGGTTGATGTTGTGGGCTCAGTTTCTGTTAATTGATTAATTAATTACCTAATTATTAGTATTTAGGATCCTTGCGTTGACAATAAGTAAAAATTACTTACATTGTGTTTATCTTTAAAAGGTTAAAAACGTGATAGCAATCCTAATCCCTCGCTGATTAATTAACTTGGAGCACCCGACATAACTTTTAACCCCGCTCCCCCGTTCACCCCCTCGTGTCTCGTTAATTTCCGAGCGAAAGAATGTCCAATTAAAGGGAACTTTTTAATTATACTTGCCCTTCACTCCTTGGCCATCCCTCTCCGAAGGGCCATTAGCTCATTTAAATAGTTTCTTTGTTACGTTTTACGGTCTTTTTTTTAATTTGCAAGTTTTTTCCGGGCCTATATCGGCCGTTTAACGTCGATGACGACCCGGGTAGTATTTAATTTAAGATTGCTTTAATTGCCGTGTTTTTATTACGTAATAAATTTGATGACGTGAAAAAGTTTCCTTTTTAATCATTAACCTTGTTCCCTGTGAAAAAAGTCTGAAAGATCCAAGGAAGTTTAAAGATGTATGGAAGCCCAATGCTATGGCCCATTCGATCAAAAAATGTCCAGCCCAGTATGAAAATAACTGTCAGAGTTGGCCCCGCCGATTCTGCGCAATAACAAAATTCCACGAAATAATTTAATGTGTTCCCTACTTACACACTGATAAATCAGTAGGCAACACATTATACTTTTATGAGAGCCGTAGTACCGTTTTTGGTCTTAGGTTGTCTAGGGTTTTTAGTGTCGTCGTCTCATCATTCGTCATTTTCGTTGTGGTTTGTGCCCTTTGCGCCGTACGAGTTTCGATTGTTTTGCTTTGTGTGAGTACCTATATTTTGTGGTTGCACAAGTTTTTTGGATTGATAAAAACCTTCTTATTTTAGTGATTAGTGTTTATTAAATTGTGACTATAATTTTGTGTTTATTGTATGTTACTTATAATATCGTAACAAAATGATTAGAGGTTGTATGGTTTTGTCTTGCAAATCCAAGGCTAACATACCCTGGTTTTTTTCTTTTAGGTAAGTATTTCTTATATTTAAATTAGGTGCTTCTTATGAGACGTAACGTTAGGTAACCGAAAAAATAATAATATATCAATTATGAATAATAGAATAATGAAAATTTCATAGAAAATAGCAGTGAGAAAAGTAAGGCAATCTTAACTATCTTTTAGATGATTTCCACAATGTTTGTGTATTTCTGTGGATTATTAAAAAGAAATAAGGTTTACATTTAGGTACTTTTATTTCATTGAATAATTTAGTACATTCTTTTAAAGGATCAAAATTATTAATTACTGGGCAGACCAGGCAAATTTTAATATAGGTATACAGGTTCCTCTAATTGAATGAAAGAAAGTACAATTTTTTTGTTAAAGTTCCTTTTTGCTTTTTTTGTATTTGTTTAAAAAGAAATTAGATTTTTGGTTTCTTAAACTTACATTATCAACTTTTTAAGCTCGACATACTGTAGACACATAATATTTAAAGGATACTGTTACAATGGATAGCTAGGTACCAAAGGTTGCTAAACATTTTTAACCACTGTTATTCTGTCTCATGAATGTGTGTTATTAGTGAAAAGTATATGCCTAAAAAGCAGTTATAAAAATTTTCACTTTTTAATGTACAACCAGAATCTTAGGGTTAGATTAAACTCATTTGTTCAATCTTGCCCCTCTTTTATCACAAAATTGGTGATAAGTACATGAAACTATCATACAATGTTTGAAATTTATTTTAAAAAATCGTGTTTTTATTTATTTTACAAAGATTTTTGGTAAAAATACAAAACTCACAAAAATATCGACAATTTAAATAGAAGGTTTCTTTCCATATTATATCAGATGATATAAAATCCAATATTACACAATAATTTTAAATATTCTATGGTAGTATCGTTTAATAACCAAGAATTTTGTGCAAAAAATAAAAAAAAAACAGTGAATGCTTGAATTTGACATTTGATGATGTCAACTTTATAAATAGTAACAAAGAATTATGGAAGTCCGGCTCTGACCTACTCTTCATAGCGCAAACTCCGCGGGGCCAATCCCCCTATTCCCGCTGCCCTGTACGCCTGGACAATTTTGTTCTACAGTATTGGGCTTCCATACACCTTTAAACTTCCTTGGAAAGATCCAAATTAAATACGATGTTTGATAGAAAGTTATGATAAACTATTGTGTTTTTGAAACAGCAATTTCGGATGCTTACAGATTGACGAAAACAATAATGGATTCATGTTTTTTGTATAGGATAGACCGAGACGAATCGGATCATTTTTTTTGAGGATATGAAAACAATACTAAGGTGTAATATATGTAACTTTTATTGACAAAATGGTAATTAGTAATCCAGCTACATAATAAACATTTTAAAACCTAAATTGTTTATTAATTCTCCAAAATATTAACTAAAAACTTAAAAGACAGAAATATCCAAATCGCCCCAATTCTCGAGGCATATAGGATGGTACATAATATAGTTAAATCAACATTTTCTTAATACTTCAAACTTTGAAATCATTGACAAAATTGAAATAATGAGAAATTAGATCAATATTGATTATAAGCACATAAATTACATGTATACAGGCCTTTTTCCCTGTCATCATCAGCATAGTTTTCATGGCAACATACTTCGCATGGATGGTACTGAACAGGGCCGCCGATAGAAAAAAATGTAGAGGGGTTCAAAAAGTCACTTTACTAGTCTACAATTAATTGAATTAAAAACACAAATAAAAATACAACATTTTTAATTTCTAAATAATAATTATATTTATTTAAATTCCTAGGTGACATTGTAAAATTTAAGGATTTAGACGGGAACCGTTTAATTTTAGGTAATTTTTAAAAACCCAGGGGGACGGACCTTCCCTGACACCTCCTGCGCGGCCCTGGTACTGAATCTAATAATCTGAAGGTGGATAAATAAACTTTTCTAAGCAGTTAATACAATGCCAATCTCTCTAGTTTGATTGTTATTCCAGGCGTACTTTTATTTTTCTGCCTCTTCACTTTTTTTGTCATTAGTCTTATTCTCTCTTTCTACAGCCTTTTTATTAGACTTAAGTTTTTTTGTTAACATCTAAAACTTTTCAGCATGTTCATCTAAGACTGGCTGTCCACCACGTGTCTTAATGACAGCCCTGGAACAAGAGACTCTTCCTTATAAGCTTGTGTATGGCAAATTGTTAATCTCAGCAGCCCGACCCAAGGTTAGCTCTTTGTTCAAGACTTTATTTGCGGCTTCTGCATTTTTCTAGACCATTCACCATAGCATTTGTTTTATTTAAATGGTAGAACCATCTACAGAAAAATAAAAATATATCATTAAACCCAAATATAAAATAAATCATTTTAAAAGAGTGATAGGGTGAAAAATGTTGAGGTTTGCAGACTTCAACTCTTTCCGAGAGTAGTAGATATTTGCAAATATTATTTTAAGAAAGCCTTGGAAAATATAAACACCTATCCCCAATTTCATGCGTCTGTTTATCCACTTTTATAAAATATGTTTTTTTTCTTAACAATATTTCATCCTGTTGTTGAAAAGTAAAGAAGTTTGGGACATATGTTTACAGATTTCTTTCCTATTTCCATCCAACGAATCCATCTGTAAAATTTTTCGTAATAAATTTTAAAGAATTTTATTAGACAAAAAGGTGGTAATTGTTTTGAATCGTGACCCCACTTTTTGAGATGTAAAAACAACATAATTATTTTTTTTTGAGTTATCAAATATTTTTATTCTTAAAGTTTATTAAAAATAAAATAATTTTAAAAAATTTAAAATGTCAATTTTTCAATTAAAAAAGAAATAACAAAAAAAAATTGAAAAATTAGAAAATTGACATTTTTGAAAAAAAATTGAAATTATTTTTTTACACGTAAAATATTGATCAAATCACAAGAAATTGCAAAACTTGAATGGATGTATTTTATTGACGAAAACCTCAAAAATATCCAATTTTTTATTTTCAAAATAAAAATTAACACAGAAAAAAATTTCTATTTTTTTTAAGATTCGTAAATTCTCTGTCAAATAGGACAACATTAAAAAAAGACATGTCAATATCTTTATTTTTTGTTTTTTTATGACCAAAAATGGGTGGAGCTGCGAATTTAAACAATTACTAAAAAGGTTTAATCATTCTAAAAATTTAAAAAACTCGTCATGCTTGTCAAACTAATATATACGACATATAATGAAATTTATATTAGAATAACGGATTTAATTTTAAAAGTCGGTTTTGTACATATAAATTTGTCCTAAATCATTGAATATACAAAATAAATTTCAAATATACATGTTTTTACAATTCGCCCATTGTTAACACCTGTATTAAAGCCAAGGAATTTAAATGTATGGGGCCCCAAACTTTAATTTTTGTTGCTAAGTGGGGTTGTTTTTGGAGAAAAAAGAGAAAAACCAAAGGGAATTATGTAAAAAGCTCCAAAAATCAATATTAAAATAAAGAAGGAAAAAAATTTATTTTAAAAAATAAATGTAAAAATTCCCTTTTTTTTTTTTCCTTTTTTAATTTTTTTCAAAAATTCCCTTTTAAATATTTTTTTTATTATTATTTTCTGCGGTTTCATCTAATTTTACAACAAAATAATTCTTTTGGGGGAAAAAAGGGGAATGAAAAATTAAAAAAAACCAAAATTTAATTTTTTAGATAGTCCCAATTAGCCCGCCTGCTCGTTTTAGATAACGCTGTTACCCCCATAAAACAATGTTTTTAGAAACCCATGGAAAAACTTTTTAAAATTTTATTTGAAATTTTAAAAAAGGGGAGATATGGCTACTTTGTTTAGCCAAAAAGAATTTAAAGGGCTGTTTTTCCCCCCTGCAGTTTTATGTTTTGACGACGTCCAACAAAAACTTTAAATACCCCCGGAAAATTGGGAAAATTAGGATTTAGAAGCACTTCGTCGACTTTTTTTTATTTATTATTTTGGACAAAAAATTTTCCCGGCCCCTTTTTTTTAAGTTCCCGGCGGTTCCGGGTGCCCTTTAAAAATTTTTTTTATTTTGGACCAAACCAGAAAAAGGTTAGGTGAAGGCAAATTTATTTAAGGGGCAATTTTAAGATCTATTAAAGTTTAGCGAATTTTCTTTCTTTTTTTCTTTTTTAAAGGATTAAAAAAAAAAAATTTAAAAAACAAAGAAAAGTTATTGGGGGAAAAAAATTTCAAAATATTTCCCCTTGGGAAGGGGGTTTTTAAAAAAATTTTTTTAAATTTTTAATTCCTTTTTTTAACCCCAGAAAAAAATTTTTGAAAAAAAGCAAAATTTTTTTCCAAAAAGAATGGTCGCTGATTCAAATAGCGCAAAACGAATTGGCAATTGGGGGCAACGGAATTGAGTTGTAATGCCAGCTATTTTTCTTGACGAAACTTATTAGTTTTTTTTTATCCCCCCCGGTATATATTTCCCCGGTAAAAAAAGGGTCCCGGGGCTCATAAAGGGTTTAACCCCCCGTATTTTTCCAATAATTTAGACATGGGGCAATTTCAAATTCCCTTCTTTTTTCGCTGATTTACGATCCGAAAAAAAAAGAAAGCGGGAAAAGTGTAATTTTACAATTTTTAGGATAAATAAACATAAACTAAATTAAAAGACATCGAAAAAAAAATTTAAAAAAAATTTGAAATTGGAATAGGAAATTATTTTAAGGGATATTTTAAAATTATAGGGGTTAGTTATTAGGGTAGTCTTTTCCGAATTAAAAAATTTTTAAAAATTTAAGTTTTTAAAAAAAGGTAGGGAAAAGCAAAGAAATTTTAAAAAATTCCCCTGAATTTTTCATCAGTTGTTTCTTTTTTTTTTTTTTTTTTTTTTGGGGGTTTTTAATTTTGGGAAGGTGTTTTTTTTCTTTTTTTTTTTTAAATTTAAAAAAAACCCCCTTTGTTGTTTTAAAAAGTTTTTTTGGGGAAAGATATTTTCCCCCCCAATTTTTAAAATTTTTTTTTAAAAAACTTTTTTGTCCCCCTTTTTTTTCCCCCAAAAATTTTAAATTTCCCTTTCCCAAAACCCCCCCGGGTTTTTCCCTTCCCCTAAACGGCCCCCCCAAACGATTTTCGGGACCCTTTTTTTGGGGTTTTAAAAACATTTAAAATTTGTTCCCTCAAATTTAAAACCGCCCCCAAAGGGTAGATCAGATATATTTTTTCCCGGGGGCCCCCTTTGCCTTTTAGTGGCCCAAAATTTGGCCAGTTTGATTTTGAATTTTGCTTTCCCCAAAAAAAAACCCCAAAAATTTTGGAGTCAACCTAAAAAATATTTTTTTTGTTTTTACGTTTTTTAAAGTTCTGTAGGTTTTTTTTTTCTTTTTTTTTCCAAATTTTAATTTTTAAAAATAATGTTTAATAATATTTTAAAAAAACAACGGGTTTTTGGGTTTTTTTTTAAGGCAAAGTCAAGGATTTTTAATAAAGCCTGTCCCCCCAAAAACCCAAAAAATTTCCCCCCTTCTTTGTCTCACCCTTTTAAACCGGGGGTTTTTGGGGTTTGTGCACCCCCCTTATGAGGTTATATTAGCGAAACGTTTTTCCCCCCTTTTTTACGTTATACACTTTTTAAAAAATTTTTTTGGTTAAGAGGGCCAAGCTTTTTTTTTTTCCCCTTATTGTTTGGAGTTGTACTTTTTAAAAAATTTTGCTTTACTAACATTTATATTCCATTTTTTGATTAAAGATATTGAGAGGTATGATGCATGCAGGGTTTTTTTTTTTTAAATTTTTGAAAAAAAAAACAAAATTTTAAAAAGGTCATAGCAAAAAAAAACCCCTTTTTTTTCCAACCCCTTTTTTTAAAAATTTGGGTTCTTTTGAAAACCCCCTTTTTTTTTCCCCTTTTAAAAAATCTCAAAAACTTTTTAAAACCCCCCCCCCGAGTTTAATTAAACCTATATTCAAAACGAGACTTTTCCTACCAGAGGGGAAAAAAAAAACAATTTAAAAAATTTTTAAAAAAAGTATTTTTTATTCAAAATTACCAATAACCAACATTCAATAATAATACAACTTTACAGTATTAAGAGTATCGGAGTGGTGGGCCCAAAAAAAACCCCGCCCCAACGTTGAAAAACATAATACAGGATTGCACAAATAAACGAAAATTTTTTTTCCCCCAAAAGGGGAAATTTTAAAAAAATTAAACCTTCAATTTCAATTTTATTTTTTTTTTATTTTTACTAGATAG